>APFE030204131.1:19903-30964 GCA_000404065.3 Pinus taeda
TGCCCTGCCACCTCACCTGCATAGAATTCATAATGTATTTCATGTATCTGTATTAAGACATTATATAGCTGATCAATCTCATAACCTTCAATGGAACGAATTGCAGGTATCGAATGAGGAAGTCGTATCGGTCAAACCATTACATATACTGGAACGTAGAGTTCAACAACTCAGGAATCGCCTGTTGGACCGAGTTAAGGTCCAATGGGACAAGTATAGTCCTGGATCAGCGACTTGGGAAGATACAGAAAACATATGTCAAAGATACCCTAATCTATATCAATTTTGAAAAACTTTAAACTATGTTTAGTATATATTTATTTCACTGCAAATTAGAGATTCAGAACCATTTTGAATGATTATATATAAACGTGAAATTTTGTGACATAATATATGTTTAAATTCTGCTAGTACATGGATACTAAAACGATATATGTTGTTGATCTTACTAAATTATAGTTGTCAAAGTAAAGTTTAAGACAGTTAAATGATTTTACTTTTGATAGGAATTAAGATATTATAAATCTGTTTTATTTACACGTCAATATGATCAATGGAATAGAAATCAAAGAATAATTACATTTTAAATGAAAGTCAATGACATGAATAGAATATGGCAAAATATGTTATAATGTAGTTTACATATGTGAATTATACATAAGTTATTTTGAATATGCTAATGCACATTTTACAAATGCATGGATAAGTGTATGATTGCAAATAATAAACAGTGACCAAAATGACCACGTGATCGCAGAACCTCAGAACAATTAAAGCTCAACGAGATTCTACGATAAGGTATTAACCCTAATTCTACTGGGAGGGGTGGAGGTGTCACCCACTGTTTATCCTCTAAACCCTGGAGTCATGGGAGGATTGTGCGAATCACGCTCCCCTAGACGTGTAATGATAACTGTCGAATGCCTACTGGGAATCAGGTCGGTATAACCGACACTGTCATCTTAGAGTTTATGAATGGTTAGGTCAGTAAAACTGACACCATGGCATACTCCAATAGAGGACAGATAAGATGGGAGTGAAAGAGATTAGGAAAGATAGGATGATTTTAGAATAGTTTAGGAACCGAGATAAGGCAAGGCATGACCATTAATATCATAAACCTAAAACGTTAATTTTATAGTCTCCTTATATTAAAATAAGAATTTTAAACCTCGGTTTACAAACCTAAGAAGGATGTACTAATTGCTATCATAAGTAATCAAATAAGATAAAAACTCTAACTTCGGGACGAAGTTTTCTGAAGGGGGAGTGTATGTAACGACCCATCTATAAATATAAAGAATGCAAGCATAATAGCACGTATACGGTACATGCATATGATAGCTACAGATGCATGTGTCACATACACCGCACTAGTATTTTATACTAAATTGATTATAAGTGTTAAATACCATGACACTTCTTGAAATAGAGGTTCTACTCATTCATCAATATTGTTTAAGGTATGGGTAGATCTTAAAAGAGGACTATATATATTATATATTCCAGATTATTGATAAAAATATATTAATAAATTAATAAAATAAATGTTAAATATTAATAAATTAATAAAATAAATGTTAAAATATATATAAGTAATTAATTAAAAAAGGGGATCCAAGTATAAAGTTTATAATGTTATATTAAAATAAATATATACTAAAACAAGGTGATATGTTAAAAATAATGTTTATAATGTTTTAATGATATATTAAATCCTAATGTGGTATATACGATATATAGGATATATTAAAAGAATGTTTAATAAAATATCATAAGGATTCAAAACATAAAAGATATTCATTCACGACCTTAAATGAGACAAGGGAGGGATACGTAAGATAGGGCGTGTTATCAACAGGTTGAGCGGTGGGCTGCAGATGGAAGGGTGGCCACCGCCAAACAAGAGAATAAAACCACAGGACATGGATTTGGGAAGGGGACACAAAAACCAGAGAGAAGAATTCTGAAGGAGAATGGAATCAACCACAAGAAGAGCTTGAGAGTTCTGAGGTTTTGGGCACGGGGAAACAGTCGACTTCTATTATGAAGCTTACTAGATTGAGCAGCCAGGTCCTGCTCAGTTTGGCTGGGTGGAATCGGTCTTTTGGAAACTGTAGCAGCGCAACCGGAGGCATCTTCAACCGTAGAGGCACAACATATTCAATCGCAAAGACATATGCAGGTACCTCAGCAGTGCTATTAATTTATTTTGTAAGATCTCAGGAAATCTGTTTACAGGTTCATGATACAAATCAAGAAATTTGTTTATTTTGCCATGACCAACATGGGTAGCATGAGTGACAAGACAGGCGGAGCGCCCAGGCAGGGATGCAGCTGCCCACCAAAGGGATACCCACACATCCATCGGTAGGTCGGCCCAAGGGGTGCACCCATACCGCAGGGGCACCCATGAAAATTTGATGGGTCAGATCAAACATTGAAGGGGAGTCGACCCACATAAAAGAAGATGAACAAGGAGTTTCTAGGCAGGTCAAGTTGCGATATCGCAGACTGGGCAGAATCATGATATCACAAACTTGGGCAGAATGTGCAGTATAATTGGGCAAAACAATGTGGATAGGAGTTGCACAATCATATAAACAAAGTGGACGAGTCGCTGGTTTGGGTCAGGCAACTACCACGCCATTGTAATTTATAAACCATACTTGTATTATATTGTAGAAGTTTGACAATAACAATTGGGTAAACTACTTTGGAGAGTTTCTTCCTCCCATGTATATTATTGTTATGATGGTTGTTTACGATATCAAACGTTGTTGAATATCACAGATTTGAATAAGTGTTGAATGTTAAATGAAGTAACGTAAATTGAATTAAGAAGAAGTGAACACTTAATAAAATTGGCTGTGTTGTAGAGAGAGGTAGTTTGAAAACTCAAGTAGTGTTGAAACGAAAAAGTTAATCAGTGCTGACGAGTTGCTGATGGGTCGGGTTGGGCAGTCACCCAAGACGTTGGGGCCATGACATAGTGGATGCTTGACCGAATCAAAATATATCATAAACTAGTGGGTGATGAAGATGTTACGGCCATCAACTCTATCAATATTACTAGATTTATCGAAGAAGAACTGCAATTGAAGCCAAGCGATACAGTGGTCGTAAAGATGGACATCGAGGGAAGTGAGTGGCCCATTCTGAGATGGATTAATGATCCCAATATGCCAAATATTATCGATGAGCTCATCATGGATTTTCATTAAAACCATCCATCCATGGCGAGATTACAAAGCAGGATGCAAAGGAGATGTTGGAAGATTTAAGATGGCACGGTTTCCTCGCCCACTTTTGGCATTAGCCATATTCTTCGGCAAGAGCTAACCAGCCTGCCATAGGGCATTAAATTCCCTTATAGAAGCCCCTTTACCATGCATGCCCATTGGATTGCATGCAAACATACTCCAGCATCGTGACCCTCATCGCATCAAATTTTCCGAGAGCGGGTGACCCACCACCTCCCTGCTGGCGCTCGACATGCTGGCACATTTTCAAAATGAAAGCTTGCACCAAATCAGCAACTCGTGTTCTGTTTTCGTTTTGCTTTCGCTCCCTTGCTCCATTCACGCTCCCTTGGCTCACCTTGCAGGTCCTCTGCAACCCTCTAGCAGGCACCGCTCCCGCTCACGGCGCTGAATCCCTGCCTCCTATGCGCGCTACGCTATAAGGTGATGCTCTGTAAGCTTACAAATAGTCCAAACACATTCATGATTAATGAATAACCTTTTCACGCCTCATCTTCATAAATTTCTTTGTTGTATTTTTGGATGATGTCATGGTCTATGGCAAGAACAATGCAGAGACTAAAACATATTTAGAACTCCCTCCATGCTAAGTTGAATGCCAAACATTCAAAATATGGTTTCTTCGAAAAGCTAAAGTGATTAGGCACAGATTGAACGAAATACAATCAACCCTGCAAAAAAATGTAGCTCTAAAGGAACATTGACAACTCTTTCTTGACAATATACAACAGCAATGGAGCATCCGATGTTGCTATCCTCGGATATTGCTAAAATACTAAGGTGCCAATTTTTGGTATGGAAATGGAAATGGAAGTAAGATCATGGAGGGAAAAGAAAAATAAAATTTGCTCCTAGGAGTGTACACCTCTCATCTAATGATATTACACAAAAATGATGCCACCAATCATCTCATTCACTCAAATATTGTTTATTCCACGAATCTAGATGTAATAGAAGGTAAAATCCCCTTATAACTGATCACAAAATTAAGTGCTTACTAGTGAAGAAAATACATAAGGGGTTCAACATCTGGTCGTGATTCGCTCTTTTTCGTCTTTCATCTTCTATCTATTGACTTTCTTTTGCAGTAAGCTACATCAACAGTTAGGGATCTGTATGTTTCCATGGTTTTTTTTATGTTTTGACACTTGTTCTCATAATAACGCCTAATATAAATTACAAGTTTCCAATGACCTCTAAAGTTATTCAAAATTGTTGTACAAGCAAGTGTTCCCATGAATTCCACTCATTTAAATATGAACACAAAAACAGCAGATACCCGCAAAAACAAAGTTTAAAAACACAAAACAGGCCCCTGATTACTCAAAATATTACAGGGATCTCAGAGAATAAATAAATCCCTGAAACTTGTATTCAGTTTCTCAGAACAATAAGAGAAGTTCCATACCTCTTTAAAGAAATATGGATGGGATCGAATTGTATAGAATTGTTACGAAGAGTATCCTAGTGTTTCTGTTTCAGAAAGGAATTTCGGGGTCACCCAGGATGTCTTCATTAGAAAGATAATATAGCTGCTAAATAGACAACTACAACGTCAGTGACAACAGGATGGGCTGTAGCAAGGGCGAAGGCATGTCAATTTCTTATCAGTGCAAATAAGGTTTTTCACAAACCTCTTCTTGTATGAAAATGTCTTTGTCATAAATAAAGAGTTTTGTGATCTGAGTGACCCCCATATTTACTAAGAGATAATCACAATTTACATGTAATCTTGCCAGTTGTAGTATTGTGCTTGTCATTCCAGGGCAACAGAGTATCGGATTATGTTTTGCGTATGACCATGACATGATATCTTTGATTCCTATATTTTGTCTTCAAGTTCTGAATTATTGGCTATACCAAAAAAGAAGAAAAAACGAAAACTAGCCATCTTCAAGCAAAACTTGTGCAACAAATTCTTCCTTTATTAGGAATCATCTATTACGAGCAAGCTCCAATAGCTACCAGTTGTGGAAGTTCATTACATGTACGGGAAAAGACTCAAAGCTGGGGTTCTGTTGTGACAAGTACTGGGGATACATGAATCTCTGCTTTCTTGTTTAAATAAAGGAGTGTTGGTGGTATTCAAATAGAAGGAAGACAAAATCAAGGCAACAACTGGCCATTCATTAGCCTAAACAAAGGAATTACACAAGGAATTCTAATTTTGCGAGAATGACAAAACTTGGTAAAAAATACAGATGGCAAAGATCAACAGGAATAAAATTGTTTCCAAAGTTACGAACATGAATATATCAGTAAAAAGGATAACTGGTTAAATATGTGGCCAAATTTCCCTTTTTAAAGAGAGGTGGAAAAAATTTCAGAGCTCTGTCATCAACAACTCAGATTTTCAGGATGAGGATCAACAGTTAAAGAAGCATTATCTAGATTTCTAGGCAAATAAATTTCTATTAATTCCATATTGAAAGAGAATTTGACTCCAGAAGCTCCAAATGCGATGACAGAGCTCCCAAGGCACTATCCTGATTATAACACACTCCAAATTCATGATTATATCAAGTCAGACTTGCATTCGGAATTTGACCCAAACAATGATAAAACTCTATAGGTGCATTTTGACAGTGTTCCCATTTTCGACCCTGCTGATGACAATGAAGGAGATGAGGACAAGTTTGACCTTGTACTTAAGTTGAAGCAAGGCGGTGCCAGGTTACTCTTCGATTTTGAAGGCCTTCTTGTATATGATAACTACAATCACTGCAATAAATAAAAGCACAAGACATTTTTTATGCCAAGTTCATCCCATGAACATTGTACAGGCCCAGGGAATTATTTTTCATTCATTGTAGACCCTTAGAAGACACAAATTTTGATTATATTGATATGGCCAATGGATGTTCATGTTCGGCAAGTTGTGAATACAGAATTGAAGAAGCCCCTAGCCGCAAAGAACAATGGTAAGTTCCAGGCAACCTTGTCATTGTTCAAAGTTATGATAACTAGATCTCAGGAAACATTATCTTTCCAGTTTTGAACAACATTCATCCCTTCATTTCCCAACAACAGAACAATGATCCAGGAGACGTGGATTCCAAAATAGCAGATGAACAGGAATATGTGCCAAGTATTATTTCATTTAATAGAGTTATAGTGGATGATGTGTTGTGTCGTTGCTGGAAAGGGTTAAACTGTCTTAATGATGGCTATGTGTTTAGTCAATCATGCATTAAGATCTCTGATAAAGTTTATCAATATATACATGCTAGTGATCGAACACTGGTTTGCTTAGAGTTACACCAGTTCTTGGAGCAAACATAGCGTGTAGACTATGCTAAAAGATAAATGACAATTATTGTCTAGGAGAATTTACAATAGCATTGTGAGGACTACCCTAGATGCATGAAAGACGCTGGCAAAACAAGTATTAAAATGCCCGAGATCCTCCAAGGTGCTGGGGGTGATTATTGTGGGGTGACTCTAAATGAAGGAACAAAGTATAATGCATCGCCATGAATCCGTAGAAGTCAACTCATGCAGGATGTGCTATGAGAGGGCTTCAACATTCCCTAGGCATTGCAATCAACAGTTACATCGTGCATTACCTTTGCCATTGAAGCATTGTGTGTGCCATCGGGATCATTCACTTCCCCACATTGAAGCATATAAACTTATGATATTCATCTGACAGAGAACTCTTTGGATTTCTGATAAGGTCATACAACACCAAAAGCTAAAATCTAGGCCCAACGCTTTGAAAATTATCTTTGAAGGATCCTATAGCCCCAGGTAGACCATGTCATCCATCTCACTGTATGGACGAGGCAATAGTGAGATTGGATTCGCAATGCATCCACTACCATCTTGTTGAGGGGCTGACTGAGAATGTTGAGAATTTTACAATAAGCCAAGGAAATTCCCAAACGAATTCTCAACTGGAGAATATTAACGCTAAGACAATAGCTATCAATTAACATAGTTCGATTGAGTTGCTTGACAGCATCACTCTCCTGATTAAAGAAAAAGAATTCTGAAGGAGCACAACTCAGTGTTAAGATCCCTGTGCAAACTGACTTCCAAGCCGAGGCATATCTTGAAATCTTAAATTTAAGTGTTGTATCAGACAGGGGTTACATGATGTAGGAAGTGGATCAGGTGAGGTGGTGAATGGTGTGATAGTTGAAGACCTCATACTCATCTTTCTAACAGTCTGTTGTGATAACATACATGAAATTACAGGTCTGGCCCTTAACAACATTGGTAGAAAACATACAGTAAATGAATCCCCTCTTCTCCCCCCTCTTTCTGTTACATGCTTTAAAGGAGGAAACCAGTTTCACTCCAACCAATACAAAGATCTGCAGTGACAACATTTGTGCCTTTAAAATGTTTTTGAAGAGCTCTCCATATGCTACAGGAACTGGTAGGGCCAACCTAGAAATTTGAATGTTTTCTCCCTTTGTTTAAAGCATTTGGCAGTTAACAACAATTCTATGCGAAGTGAATCAGCGTTGGACTGTAAGGCCGTAGGAGGGTCAAACTAAATTTTTGTTTGGCAGCTGAAGCGGGTTGGAGGGTAAGGACAGATCATGTAACAGAAACAATAGCACAACCAATCCAGGATCATTCAAACTATTTGGTGGTAGAAAGTTCTAACCCAAGGCTACCAGAAGCAAAGAGGGTCCCCCTTGATCTTTTAAGGGGCAGCGGTTTCAAACTTGGAACAACTTAACAGGGCATCTTGAATTGTTGAAAGTAGGAGAAGGTTATTCGAACCTTTGTGGCAAGACAACCAACGCAACTGTTACAACAAGGATTTCCCATCACAAGTGGAACTTGGAGCAAGGGTAACATAACAGTTATTCGGTAGTTAGACATTAATGTAGTAACCAGTTATAGTTAGAAGATTGGATTATAGAATTTTAACATTGCCCTCAAAGTATATTGGTGGTCGATTTACTACTATGTGGGAAATTAGCCCTATCTTTTGTGGTTTTGCTATAGAATCATATTACTGTTAACAATCTGGTACATTAATAGTTGAAGTGTTATATTGTGCATCTTTGGTCGAATCTACTGTCATACCTCAAAGATTTTAGATCATAGCCAAAATTTAAGACAAAACAGAGGCACCTATGTCCATATTTAATCCCCCTTGCAGAAGTAATCTTAAACTTAATGCATCATTAGACTGGATTTTATGTATAAGAGGTGTATGAAAATGCAGACTGATTGTTTGATTTGTTTTACTGATATACGCACTGGATTATTCATGGCCGAAAAGGTGTTAGGAGTGTTATAAACTTTGTTTCTCTAATGATTTGTCAGTTGTCTGGTAAGATAACAATATTAAACAATTTTTTTTTTTTTATGGTAAAAGAATGTAGCAAGCCCTAAAACCTAATCCGTTGTACCAACTATTGAAATCTCGTATCTAAGCAGTCTGAATTTTTATTGCTATGGTTTAATTCACCTTACACCTTAGCGCGCACAGGAGGCAGGGATTCAACGCTGTGAGTGGGAGTGGTGACTGCTTGAGGGTTGCAAAGGAGGTGAGCCAGGGGAGCGTGAATGGAGCAAGGGAGCGAAAACAAAACGAAAACAAAACGGGGACTGCTGATTTGGCGCGAGCTTTCATTTTGAAAATGTGCCAGCAAGGAGGTGGTGGGTCACCCAATCCCGAAAAGTTTGACGCGATGGGGTCACTGCTCCCAGAGAAATGCACGATGCCGGAGTATGTTCGCATAGAAGCCCATGGGCATGCATGGTAAAGGGGCTTCCATAAGGGCATTTAATGCCTTATGGCATATGGCAGTGTGATTAGCTCTGGCCTTATACAAGCTGGTTAGCTCTTGCTGTTGATCGTTGCCTTTTTGTTGCAAGTCACGTCTGCATGTTCGCTCATCGTGTTGCACATGTTCTGCCTGTTATGCTTGGCGCTCTGGCCCCCCCTGAGGTGGGCGCGCCTGTGAGCACGAGTCCACAAGTCGGTCGCTATAAGTTTGCGACGTGCATTCCTTTCCCGATTCACGTAGCTACCTCCATTATATCGTCCGCACCTCTCAACTTGTCGGCCAACGCATACTCATCTTCAAGTCGCCTTGTCGCATATGTGGGCCCCTGCCTTCGTGCAGGCGGGCCTGCCGTGCACTTTTGCCCAACTCGGTCCAACTTCGGTTTTTCGACTCAGGCGCCGGCTGGTGGGAACTCGGGGCCTTACACACTGGTGGCCTCTGGCGTGACCTTGGTCATGTAAGACCAAGCGTTGAGGTCCATTATGTTTGCTTCTTCATCGAACCTATGAGAGGGTTTCCAGAGCAGGTGGGCGTTGGAGTCAAAGGCATGAATATCAGAGAAGTCACAGGGATACATGTGCATGAACCAAGTGAGACTGGTGTTGAAGTAGTTGGCGCCCAGATGTAGAAGAACTCAGCGCTATCTCTTGTTCAGATCCATCTTCGAAGCCAAAATCCATGGAAGGAGATGTGTTTTTTCCTCCACATCTGCAGTGAATGTGAGGGTGAATCCCCTTTGGAAGTTTGTCGAGTCGTCCAACTTATCTATGAGATGCCCTTTCACGGAGGACTTTTCCAACCCACTTCATCTGATTCTTGGGATTCTTCCCTTGCTTCATTCTCAGCTTGTAACGACCCTCAGCTAACATCACCGATCCCTATGTACCCTTCTCTTTTGCTGCACATTTCGGCTTGGCCTGGCCATTCTTCCGTTTCTTTCCCTGTCCAATGGCGGGAGGAAATATTGGGAAGATTAGCGTCATCCCTATACTTAACCATAACATCCATGGAAACGTATGTTGAAAGAATGAAGAGCACAGGATGGCGCAACGGCCATATTTTGAGAAACATCATGGATAAACTGGGGTTTCACATACAAACTTCATAACACTAAATTGGTACATTTGAAAGACGATTCACGATTCATGTTTATTCTCAGATAACTTAAAATGACAAATTTTAAAAAAATCTCATAAATAAAACCGGAAATGAAATCAAACAATCTCAAAACCTTAATTATTTAGAATAAGAAAATTAAATTTACAAAATTTTCAACCATCATCATCTTTATTTTTATTATTTTTATTGCAGATTTTGAAAATATCTTTAAATCCGAAAATAATAACAAAATCAGTTATTTGACTTTTGCTCTCTCCATAAAATTCAAAACTATTCCCAAGTTATGCACTCAAGATAAATTCAACAATCTAATTATAATAAAAGAATTAAACTCCATTTAAATTGGTACATTTAAAAGCGATTCACCATAAATTCAACCATCTAATTATAATAGAAGAATTAAACTACATTTAATTGGTACATTTAAAGACGATTCGATGTTTATTCTGAATAATCTATTCAACAACCTAATTATAATAAAAGAATTAAACTTCATTTTAATTGGTACATTTAAAGACGATTCACCATTCCATGTTTATTCTAAATAGATTATAATAATATCTTAAAATAAGATTTGAAAGGAAATCAAACATTTCTAAAATCTTAATGATTCTGTCATATAATAAGACAATAAAATCTGCAAAATTCTCAATGAACATGTTGAAAATACTTATAACGAAATTAATTATTTGACATTGTTCCTATGATGAAATTCATAAATATTCCCACAATAAAATCAGCAATCTAATTATAATAATTAAACAATTAAACTTCAATGTCAAATTTGGATGATTCATGCCCCACCACTCGCAAATTCCCACAACCCCACATTTAAACAGTACCGTAACCTATCCACGTACTAATGTGTCACCCAATACAGAACAACCGACTACATTACTAAAAATATTTGGTCGAAAGGAAAT
>APFE030204131.1:31176-54021 GCA_000404065.3 Pinus taeda
TATATATATAGATAATTGGTATTAAAATATAAACGGATGATTCATTATTCACCACTCCTGAAATCCACATTTAAATAGTAATGGAAGCTATATCCACTCACTACTCCGTCACTTATCTCACTAATATGTTACTGAAATTTTTTGGTTTATAAAAAAGACTTTTATTTACTTTATTAATATACAGAAATAGTAGTAAGCAATCCGCTTACTAATTTGTGTATCAGCCATCCTAACGATACATTAGGAAAAGTAAAATATTTATCAGTCACCATCATAGATGTACATTATTAAAAATATTCTATTCATATATATATAATTGAAAGTAGCGCATAATAAGTTATTAAAAATATTAGTTTAAAAAAATATTTTTATTTTTAATTATTTTATATAAAAAGCATTAAATATATTTAAAAAGTAAAAATATTTTTATTAAAATAATATTAATATAAAATTTAAAAAATTGATATTAAATAATGTAGTTTTTTATAATTTTTATTTATAATTAATATTACTTATTTTATTTTAGGAATATTATTATTATTTTTAATATTATGTTTTAGTTTTAAATTATATACTAAATTAATTACATTTTCTCATTATATTATAATATGAGTATATACTCTTGAAAGAAGAAAATATGTGTTTGGGTGTATATAAAAATATTTTAATAAAGAATACTACAACTTGGCGAGATGGATAACTAACCTAGCCGTGGTGGATTACTTTGATGACTCCTTAGAAGGCCATCAGATATTTATGTCTCCACATCATGTTCTCTCACTTGTCAAGAGAATATCAAATTCAGTGGATGATGAGATAATACAAAAAAGGGGTTAGGTGATGCTAAAGGAGTCAATACTACCTTTTTGTGTGGATTTGAATCCAAGGATTATATAGTAGATCTTATTCCACTAACTCTAGGACATCTCAAGTCGTGTATAATGGATCCATTGTCAACTATCATGAGGGTCAGACAGTAGGGGGTTGGTGGGGTAGAGTTGAGGGATGATAGTGTCTTACTCTTGAAGGCTAGTTAGTTTTTCGAGCCACATTTAGTGTATCACCTAATAGATCTATATTGTCTTGGCTCCGTCACTTCTATATCTCGATCAATAAAATAAGGTAAAGTTTTTGTTGTATTGTTTCTAGACTTAGTTGTCCTACAGGAAAATGAGGGTTTGTTAGTAAAAAGCCCTAAGCCTAAAAAGAGATAGAAGGTAGTAAAGAACAAAGGGGGATGGGTTTCATTGGTTGTGGGTAAAGATGTTTAACTCGACCATATTCTAGATCTGGTTAATATGTCTTTGGTGGGTAATTTTTCAAGACTTCTTTGGTTTCTTAGGTCTATTATCTAGTCTTAGGTTATAGTCACATCTTTCATTTTTTGATGTAAGGCTCATGCGGGTTTATTTAGAAATATAAGGAAAATTCCTTAAAGATCCTCAAAGGGATCTAGTTTATAGATAGTTCCCATGCTCCCTCAAGCCCTGATGGACTTTACCTGATGCTTCTTAAAAAACATTAGAGAGGTGCCCAATTTGGGTAAAACTCTTAGGTTTACCAAATGGAATTATCCTTGGAAGAAGCCAAGAGGGCTATTGAAAACCTCTTCGAATGTTGCACTTTAGTAGATGATAACCTCATTAATAGTTTAAAGCACTTGGTAGTCTAGTTGTTGATTGATCTAGACCTTTCTAAGGGGATTCTTAAGTTATTTAACATGTTTCTAGGGAAATATCAACATGCTTAGCCTTTGGATTAATATGGTCATATCTAGGTAGAGTGTTTCAAGCCCTTTTCATAGAAGTTTTGGAGGATCATTCCAAAGGAGAGTTCTACGGTTTTTGGGGTCTTTAGGTCTCTGTCTAATCATGATATTCATATGGAAGAGCCTAGTTCTATTAGATAATAATTCTACAGGTGGTAATGAGTAAAAGAATATTAAATTTTTTAACTTCTCAATACAATTGATTGAAGGGGCTAACCAATACAATATATGATCAAGGGGAGAGGCATTGGTCATATAGTATAGTCCTTTGGGAATTTTTGGTTTTGACATATTGTAGGACATAAAATGTTTGTTGGTGGGTGAGAAGTCTGCTTTGAGACATTTCGAGAATGTGTGGTGAAAATAATTAATTAAGGAAGACATAGGTTAATTATTAGGGTGCTTAGAGTAGGCGAAGCCTGTTTATGCTAATGAAGGTACTCTCCATGAACATGTTTGAGGTTATTGGTCCTAGCTAAAAAATTATCCCTAAAGAGTTTAATTGATGTAGAACATCATGTTTTTATAATTCTTTAAGAGACTATACTTTTGGGAGCCCCATTAGTATTGAGGTTGAAAAAACTATACTAGGAGTGTGGGATTTTTTATTAGTTTATTTTATTTGTTTATTCAGAGGGATTATAATGGGTTTCAACTACAATGTATATTTATCAACTCTTTTTCCATTTTTTCTAGTCTATGTATAGAACTCTTCATTAGAATCTTGGTTTTATATATCATCCTACTCAACATCTATGATACATATGAAGATAATAAAACATTTTAGGATCAAATTCTATAGTTTCAAGTATGTAATATGATGGTTTAGTAATTTTTTCCTTGGTGAGGGATGGGAGCACTAATTTTCATAATACATATATCCAAGATCTAGAGAGAAAGTTCCAAATTAGATGCCATGATTGATTTTTTTCTTAGTTGGTTTAAGGCATTGCATTTGGTGGATGTCAAACCTTTGAAGGTGAAGGCCACTTGGTGAAAAGGTAAAGTAGGGATTAATGGGATATTAAATAGGTTAGATAGGTTTATTATTCATGAGTACCTCTTTCTGCAAATTTATATGGTTTGGTCATGGGTTTGCAGTAATAAGTTCTCATATCGTTTCCTAATGTTAGTGGAAATTGAATTTCAAATGAAAAATCCATGGTTTCCCTTTAAGTAAAATCTTGGGTGGGTTTTTGAGAATGAACTCAAGGCTCTAGTTAAAGATAATTGGTGTTCTTCATTTAATTCACTTAGTTTATCTACTTTTAATTAGTTTGAAAACTTGCTAAAGGAGGTAAGAGAAAATGTTGTGGCATGGGCCTCTTTTAGGATCCGGAATAAAGATTCTCATTTGAAAGAAATGCAGAATAGTTTGGATATATGTTCCTTGGTTTATGGGGAGATATTCTGAGTGAGAAATATATGAAAAACATTAAATATTTGAAGTCTAAAATAGATGAAATTTTATTGGACAAAGAATGTAATTCAAGGCTAAAAATCCAAGAAACTTGGCTAACACTAGGTGACAATGATACAAACTATTTTCATTATTTCGCATATAATAGGAGTATATGAAACATGATTTACGAGGCATTATCTAGGGATGGAAGTCAGGTAAGGGACTTTTATGGCTTAGAATCTATGGTTGGCATTCACTTTGAAGCTCTTTTAAGGATCCTATTGGTGCTAATATTGCAGAAGTCCCAAAAGTGGTCTCCATTTTTCCTAGGATATTGATGAAGGATATATGTGAGAAAATTTAAAAGGAAATGTCAAAAAGGAATCTTATGGATACTCCTGGATATTTAGAAGAGGATATAATCCCTAGTATAAATGGATGTATGTTGGAATTTTATCTATATGTGTTTGATCTCCTAACCAATAACCTTGATTGGGTTGTAGAGGAGGCTCGAGTAATGGAAAATAACTTGGAAATTTGAGTGTGAAATTCCTTTTTACACCTATTTTAATGAATTATATTTTGTCTCTCTCTATAACAACTTATATAGAAGTAAATTTAAGATTAATATCTTTGAGGTGAAACCTGATTTTGTCTAGTTTTGTGTCAGCTAAGAAATTTATATTCTTGGAGGGAATATAGATACACGAGGCCATCATTTCAACTCAAGAGGGGATTCTTCTGATAAAAATAGATCACCTTCTTGCCATAATTCTCAAGATTTATTTTTCCAAGGCATATGATAACATGTCCTATATTTAATTTCATTTTTATCACTTCCATCTTAGTTTTTATTTATTTCTAGTTTAGTGGATAATGGGTTGTGTCTTTGTAGACAATTTTGTAGTGCCAATCAATGGGTTAGTTTCTTTTTTTGTAAAGCATCCTAATATGGGGCTACCCATTATGACCTTATCTATTTCTGCTTATAACCAAGGGTTTCAAACACTCGATTTAAGATGCTAGAAGAAGGAGGTTAGTGATTAACATTAAACTAGGCAAGAATCTTTCCTTGTCACATTTACTTGTCATGGATGATGTGTTACGGTTCTTCTTTTCTCTTAGTAGGGGTGGTCCTAACATTAGGGATATATTGTAGCTCTTATCTAAGGGTATTGGTATGGTGTAAAATTTATTGAATTTGACATTATATAAAAAAAAAAATGAGTGATGAACACTTGTTATAGTTAAAGGACTATTTTCCTTTTTATCATCATTGTATTAATGCAGGGTTTAAATACTCATGGATTAATTTGAAGCCTAGTGGTAGTGTCAATTGTGATTGTTTTTTTTATTAGAAAAAGTGGATAAAAATTTCTCTTTGTTGTAATAAATGGCTTTCACAAGGTGACTCACTCGTCCTTGTTAAATTAGATTTGGAAGCAATCATAGTCTACAATAATACTTTTCCGTCCATTTGAAAATTGGTCTTCGACAAGTTTAGGAAATGTTTTTCAACTTCCTTTGGTAGGGAAGTTCAAAATATAAGGGTTCCAATTGGGGTAGCTATAAGAAATTGACTTTTCCTTGAGATATAGGAGGTTGGGGCTTAAAAGACATTAATCTCTTTGGGTGAGTCATTATAGGAAATTTATTGTGGAAATTGATCTCTCATAAGTGTCTCTGAAGATAAAATTTGGTTCAAAATCTTATAATACCTAACTCATTGATAGACTATATTAGGAGGGAGAATACAAGCTTCCATAATGTTTCAAATAAAAGGAAGGCATTGTCCTTAGCTATTTTGTCATTGGGATAACTTATGTATTTTAAGGTATGGGATGATTAATAGGTTTAAGTGGAAGGGATAAATTATGGGTTCAGGTAAAAGCATTTTCTTAGCACAAAAAATAGTGCAAATAATATTCAAGATATAGGGAAATTTACTTTAAATAAAATTGTTAAGCTAGAGGTATCTACGCTCTAGGGACAGTGCACAAGATCTTGGGTTGGAGGGTGTTCATGTTGCGATATATAATTATTTTATTGAAAAGTTTAATAATTCACTTCTTTAGTTTTCTACCAAGAAAGATGCTTTGATCGAGTTTGTAATGAGGCATGGGAAAGGTACTCGATAAAGCTAGGTTATAAGGTGGTGGTTAACTAGGATAGGGTGAGGATCAAATGGTTTTCAATAAATCTCTAGAGGAATAATTCCCATACCAATGTAGTGTTTCTCATGTGTCTATCTCTTTATGGTAAGAGTTTAACTTGGAGTCAACTAGTTAAACAAGGGAGGAGAAGGTCTAGGTATTTTCCTTTTGTGCCAAACTAGTAAATAGGGTAAATAAGCACCTCTTCCTTTAGTCTCCTTGTTAGATTTAGTTTGGAAACATTTGGATAATTTCATGGGATTTCAACATTATGGTAGGGTCTCTTTTTAGATCTAAGTTTGTAGAAATGATATAAAAAGAGGGGCCTAAATAAGTGGAGGGTGCTTCCCTACCTAGCATAATGGTAATTTGTATTTCAAGAATAATTTTTAATCCTTTTATAGTAATGTAATGTGTACATAGATTATTAATTAAAAAAAATGTGAAGAAATGGAAATCACATACTACATGGAGATTTACCTTGGAAACCTAAATCAAGGAAACCAACAAACTATTTAGAGGCACACCTCTAAATTTTATAATTAATCAACTTCAATGCTTACAATACGATATATAGAATGTTGTGCCATACAAAAACCATAATCCACTAGGAAATATTAAATTACAACCATCATACCTTAACTCGAATTTCAAAACCATGGGTTGAACCACTATGCACCACAAAATCACCAAAAGTGAAATTCATGTCTTGAAAATCACCCAAAAGCGATGCAAACAAGTATTTGATTTTTTTTTTTTATAAATATTTTGTTATTATTTTTATATAAATTGTGGGTTGTTCGCATGGGTGCTTCACTAGGGGAGCAATATCATACCACTTGGGTTCATATTGGGGGATATATATTTAGGAAAAAATGACATAATATATTGGGGGATATGTAGGGGGTAAAGGGTTTTTATATTGGCAAATATAAAAAATGGAGCTCAACGTTAATGAAAATATAAAAGGGTCTAAAAAGTGTTAGTGAAAAAATGAATACCTACAATATCTAGTGAAAGTAGGGGTTTTTTAAATTGGGAAGTTGTATTGGGTTCATACTAGTTGGGGGTTAAAGAATGTGATTTTTAGTGGTATTTTCCAATATGTAGTCAAATTAAGGGTATTGTTTAATATGCCACGAATGCACGTGATATGTCAGAAGTTCACTGAGTGAATCCCCCGTGGCTGTTCACCACGTATAAAAACCTAGTATAGGTAGATTGTCACCCCCTTCCTATTAAACATCCACTATATATGAAAGAATGAATTGCAAGGTTGGCAAGTCAGGGAAAAATATAACACATACAAAACATTGTCCTAGTTGTTATTTTCTTTGCATATAAGGGGTTTCCAAAGTACTTGATAAATAATCCAAGTTGGCAATCCACACTTTTTATCTACACCAAGATAATTTCTAAGCTCATAAAATGTTTTAATGATATATGTAACATTCTTTAAAGTATCCACCTTCACTAGCAATACCTTCTTATCTTCAACCAGGAATCCCAAAAAATGATATGGAACATCAAAATAATCTTTTTTAACGTGATAAGATGAGTTCTTTGTTATAAGGCTTGCACTCTAGTAGTCACAATCTAACCTTATAGCTTCTTGTACAAACATAGCACTTGAAAAAAATGTGTGTAGCCATATATATTCCTTATCTACATGAGTGGCAAGAATTTATTAAACTTTGTAGTTGAGAGTGCCACTAAAAATTCCCTCTTAATCACCCAACTAATTTCTTCTGCAAATATGTCAAGCACATTACCACTTTTATATATTCTACAATCTATATCTCTAGCTTGACTATCATAACAAAATCCATCTATGTCCGACACTTTATCTTCTCAGGACTTACTTGGAAACAAATTCAACAATATGTAGTGCTACACAAGTACCTAAAAACCCTCTTTATATTGGTCCAATGATCCTTACATAATTTGGACTTATGCCTGCTCAAAACCCCCATATCATGTGTAATAAATATTCAACTATAAACCATTATGCACATCAAACTATTGATAACACTAGCATATGGAACATTGGAAATGTATTATTTATCTTTCTGTTTCTTGGGATGTTGATATGTGGATAGTTTTGAACATATAGGAATATCTACCTTTGATCAATCTACATTCTTGCATATTAAACCTCTAAAATATCGTCTCAACATATTTTCTCTAATTCAACTAGAGTTTCCTACCCACTTCCCAAACCCACTTCATATGATGCCAAGGATTCTTATGCTCCTTCATTCTCAACTTGTAATGAAGCTCAACAACATCACCAATCTCTATATATCCTTCTCTTCTACTGCATATTTTGGCTTGGCCCAACTATTCTTCTGTTTCTTCCCCTTTTCAATGGAAGGAGGAAATATGGGTAAGGTTAGTGTCGTTCCTATATTTAAACATAACATCCACAACAACATATGTTGAAAGAATAAAGAGAAAAGCATCGTTCAGTGGCCATGTTTTGAGAAACATCATGGACACACTGAGGTTTCACGTACAATATTTGTAACAATTTATTAGTACATTTAAAGGAAATTCATTATTCATGTTTATTCGTATTCTTATTTAAATAAATGAATTTTAAGAATATTTTAGAATTTAGAAAGGAAATCAAATAACTAAACAATTTTTAAGAATATTTTGGAATCTAATAGATGAGATTAGAATGGAAATCAAACAATTCCAAAATCTTAATCATTCAATCATATAATAAGACAATTAAATTTGTATAGTTTTAAACAATCATCTCAATCATCAACTTATTCTCAATTATTCACTCATATAATAAAATAATTAAACTTGCATAGTTTTCAACTATCATCATCTTTATCTCTATTGCAGATTTTAAAAATATCTTTGAATCTCAAAAATTACAATAAAATTAATTATCCACATTGCTACAATTCATGAAATTTAGAAATATTCCTAAAATTTAAAATCAAAATAAATTCAAAAACCTCATTGTAATAAAAATAGTTAAATTCACAAATTATTTAATTTTAATGCACGTTGTACCATTTATCACTCTTAAAATATGTGTGATTAAATACAAAATTTAATTTTCAATATATATGGATGATTTATTATCCACCACTCGTGAAATCCTAATTTAAATAATAATGGAATCTATCCACTCACTACTCTGTTACTTGTCTCGCTAATATATATATATATATGATTTATTATCCACCACTCATGAAATCCTGATTTAAATAGTAATGGAAGCTATCCACTCTCTACTTTGTCACTTGTCTCGCTAATACATTAGTGAAAGTTTTTTTTATTCACAACTGCTATATTAGTCTGCATAAATTAATAGTAAGCAATCCACTTACTAATCTGTGTGCCACCCATCCTAATGATACATTAGGAAAAGTAAAATATTTACCTACTTACTACATTATCACCTATGATAGTAAGAAATTATTAAAAATATTCCGTTCATAAAGGATTAGGATAGTTATATAATATATATATAAATATATATTCATATTCGAAAATAGCCTCTGGCCTATCTCAAGAATAACTTTTTAAAAATATATTATTATTTAATTATTTTAATTTATATAAAAAATAATATTAAAAATATTTTTTGTAATGGGAAGGTTCAAATATATTTATTAATATAAAATTTTAAAAAATGATATTAAAATGTTTTAGTTTTTTTTTTTTATATATATATATATAAAAAGTTTGGTAGGACTTTTCTTTTCATATCATAAAAAACATACATATATAACCATTACGCCGAAATGTCAGTGCCTTAATCTGCATATTATGACCATACGCCGAATGGTTAGGTGGCTTTAATATGCCCAATGGGAAACCAGGTTTGTTGGCCATGTAACGACATGATAAGCAATCCAAAAACATAATAGAATAAGTCTATCCATCCATGATAAAAAAAAGGCTAATTGTCCTTAAACTGCCTAACATCTAGATATCTATATACATACTGAAGGTGCTAAAAAGATAAAAAATGCTTCATATACTAATAAGTAAAAGAGAGGTGATACCCAAACTATTCATCATCTACTGAGTCAACTGAAGCCGGATCCTTGAAACTTGACCTGAGAAGTTCAGATTGTGGAATGCATGGGATATGCCTCTCGACATGGATAAGGCAATTGTTTTACTGCTATAACTAAAATTTGATTTACTGAAAATAGTTTTTATAGTCTGGTAAAGCTTGAGCATTCGTGGCCAATCCTGGGGGGATGTGCTTCAGTGCTTTAAGCAAAAGGCCATTTAACAACAAATACATGTGCAAAATCTACTTATACTAATAAAGCCAACCCCGAGAATGCCCTGCATCAGGCACCAGGGTATGCCAATCATCTAAGTCAAGGTCCAACAGTCCCACTATCTCATTTAACTCTAATTCCCATTTGGCGATGAGCTGACGAACCAGGGCCAAGCGTGCATCATACATTGTCATTGCTTCTTCAATAATACTACAGGTGGAGTTGCGTCCACACGATTTACCAGTAGAGGTGATGGGATTGTTGGAGATATTTGCTGAATCAGCCTTCTTTTCATGCCCATGAGAGCCCCAAATGGTCTGGCCTCTTCCAAAAGTAGCTTGGGCCATGATGCAGCACCGGTAACACAAATAAAACAAATTGAAACCCACATATTGATACCAAGGATGCCAAGCCAAAATGAGCCACAACCCAGGAGCAAAGTGCTGCTGAGAGTTGCACCTGAGAGGATCTGTCAAGGTAATCGATGGTAAGAACCACAACTCATTCAAAACCCAATGATGGCCCCAATTTTGGACCGATAGTCTTATAAAGAAGACGTCCCAACATCCAGAACCATAAGTCTAACAAACAATCAAAATAGCCAAGTGAAGAATGGACAAACAAAGCAGTGTTTTGCAGAGGCATAAGAATATTCAAGCCATAGTCACAAAATGCCAGAGGAGAACCAGGGTTGGGGCGCTTGTGACAGAATGAGAGAGATCATAAGTGGCTTGTCGGCCTAATAACTAGAACACCCATACATGCCAACAAAAATCCATAGAGCACACACAAAAGGAATAAAGAAAAATGATACAACCTTCAAGAAATTCAGAGATGACCATTCTCATTTCTAGAGAATACATTTCCCAAACCATTTTATACAAAGAATATCTCTTCTCCCATGAAACCCTTAGACATGAAGAGCTTGTCATGGCAGAAATAAGTTAGAAGACTGAGCACATACCCGAGACTGATGACCTGAACCCATGATGAATGAACCATAGCCTTGTAAATCTATGCCACATAATTCTGTCGCAAGTTGCAGGGATGCTCAATTCCAAAAACATGTCAAGCCCATACATAAACAAAAAAATTATGAGATTGAACATCGAAAACGTTAGGAGCATGTTGCGTTAAACCGACCTTGCCACCTTCATAATTTACATTGATTTCTTTTATACATGCTACCACTTCTCAATGTGATACGAGCATGTGGAGGGTGGCGAAGGATCGCCTTCGGATCAAGAATATTTCCATCACATACTACTATGATCTCTATTAAACCGCTCACACCCTAATCGAGGAAATGGGTCTTGATCATGGTGGGATTTTTGACTTTCCTTATTATCCCGTTCCAATATTGCATTGAGGGGTTGAAAAAATACTTCTGGTGTAGTAGGGGGCCAATCCATCTCAATGGATCTTCCCTCATGAGCACAACCCCAATTTGCTAGGAGATCCGCAACTTTATTTCCTTCTCACCGCACATCAGAGGTTAGGATATAATCAAAGCTAGAGAGGAGATTGTCAACTTCTTGGACTAGTCGAGCGATGCTCCAACTGTGGCTAAGTTTTTCCCATCGCACTCTTTCATTCAACTTTTTAATGGTTTCTATCACCATCGTTGAGTCTTCTGCGATGACAAGTTTTCGGTAACCCATTATAATATCAAGGTGGGGACCTTGTTTAACAACATTAAATTCTGCTTCATTATTGGTTGCAAAATCACAAGCCGCAACATAAATCAATCTCGTCCTCTTCCTTGAACCCCAAAAGAGCCCTCCATAACCTGCTATACCCAGATTTCCCTTGGATGCACCATCAAAACTTAGTTTAATAAAATAATTCAGAGGAGCAGATAAATGTTTGGGAGACACTACAAGGGAAATTAGAATTTTCCATGAGCTTGGGGCAATCATGAAAGGGGAAAATTTAGCATATGAATAATTCTAGCTTCATTATGAGCTACTAACCAGTCATCTGGATTCCATTTCTCTAGAAATATTATTTCTAAAATGTTTTGGACTATGCCTTGCCAAACAAACTCTGGGGGTTTATGGTGGTCTTCAAAGATCCATTGTTTATTTCCTTCTACATAACCTAGAGGAGGAATACTAGAGCCAAAGTCCAACCTCGATTGAGCACTGAGCTTGAAAATATACCTTTTCACCATAAGAGAAGGCTTTCCTTAATGCTTTGGAAGTCTCTATCCATATGGGAAAAAATGGTGCCAAGCTACCTCCATTAATGATTAGAAAAAGAACAAGAATTCAAGAGATGTTCTAGGTCTTCATTATGTTGCCCACATAAAGAGAAAAATGATGGGCCATGCATACCACATTTTTGAAGCTGATCCCAAGTGAGGATTATCCATTTACAAACTAGCCATAATAAGTAAGCTATTTTCGGCCAGAGTGGACCAGACCATATGTTCTTCCATAGATGGTTGTATTGATTCTGATGATCCTCTGATTGAATTTTGTATGCTTCCTTAATATTGAAAATACCTCGGGTAGAGTAACCCCATCTGAGAATGTTTGGTTCATCCAGACTGCTGGATTTTTGATATTGTCATTCTTTATCCAATCATTTGCATTGATCAAATATGGGTGCATTGCGTCAATCTTGATAATTTTTCCATCGTCTCCATCCTAAGGTCTCTCTCGATGGTTTCTAGAATTGATCCACTTGCTGATAATTCTAACTAGTGGTGTAAAGAAATATCTCCCCAAGGTATTTCCAACTGAATAATGTATGTCTCTGTTGCCATAAATCTTGCCAAAATAATGTTTTTTTTCCATTTCTAATTTCCCAAAAAAAGTGTTGAGTGACGAGGTCTTTATTACTTGTTGTCGCGTTCCATATGAGGACCTCTTGGGTGGATACTGGTGTCGAAGAATGTACTCTATCTGAAGCGACATGCCATATTTTCTAGTCCATATATTTTTTCCATAGGTCTTTTCCTCCCTTGATCCATCACCACCATAATTTAGCACCCATTACTTGATTCAATATGAACAAATCCTTGAGTCCCAAAACCCCTTCCATCTTGGATCTTATGAGATGTGGCCACAAAAGAAATGCCCATTTCTTCAATTGCTATGCTCCACCCCATAAGAATTTTTTTAAAATATCTACCATAACAATGTAAGAAGTTTTAGGGACAACCAAACCCAGATAGTTGATAAATAAGGATCGATTGGACAACTACTTTAAGAAGTAAAATCCTACCTGCTATATTGAGCGCTTGAAAAGGCTAGCTTTTCAACTACGATTGGATATTTTGGAGCAGACCTTTCCAACATGAGGTTTTTAGGGAGTAAGAAACCAGAGGCATTCCTAGATATTTGATAGTTAATGAACCGATCCCAAAGCCCAACATCCAAGAAAGGAAGGTTTGGATATTCATATGGGTATTGAAGAAAAATATATTTGACTTGTCATTATTGAGCTGGGTACCCAAAGCTGACATGAAGTCATGCAGAATAGCTTTGACCCTTCTTACTTCCATCAACACGACTTGACATAATAATATAATTTAATCCACAGTTTTTCGGTGGGTAATGGGGAGATCGTTTCCCCAAGGGCATAGACTCTTGATTTAGGATGATTGAGCCCTTGATCTCAGGTATCTTCCCAAGACCCTCAGTTACTAGAATAACAAGAAAGGGGAGATTGGGTCACCTTGTTTCAAGCCATAGGAAGGGTTAAAGGTTTGGGAGGGGGAGCCATTTAACAAGATTGAAAAAATAGGAGACAAGATCCAATTTAGCCAATGCTTCTCAAATCCAAAGGACTTGAGAATATTGATAAGGTAGGTCCAAATTAGTTGATCATAAGATTTCAAAAGGTCCAACTTGATCATCATGCTAGGGATTTTATGTTGCTTCATAGAATGGAAAAGTTATTGGGAAGTAATAATACCATCCAGAATTTGACGACCTTCCACAAAACTAGTTTTCTCAGTGGAGATAAGACAAGGAAGGAGAGGCTTCAAGCATTTAACAATAACCGTGGAAATGATCTTGTAAATGACATTTCACAAGGCAATTGGCCTAAAGCCCTGAGAGTCTTCATATTTGGCAGTTTTAGGAATAAAGCAATAAATGTGGCATTAAGACTTGGACATACCTTCTGATTGCAACAAGACTCCTCGACCACCTCCAGAATATCGTTACCGATGAATCTCCAAGAAATCTAATAGAATTTTGAAGTGAATCCATCTGGCCTTGGTGATTTTTTAGCCATTCCTTTGACAACATCCTCTATCTCCTCTAGGGGAACCAGTCGCATGAGTTCCAGGTTCTGGTCATGAGAGATGAGTTGAAGAATGTGCCTAGTTATTCTCTGAATAGCTTCCAGTCTATTTTCCGAAGATTCCGTGAGAAGAGACTGGAAATGCTTTACCACCAGTATTTTCATCTCTTCATGATGCATAACTCTATTCCCCGAATCATCCTTAAGGGATAATATTCTATTATGTTATCGGTGTTGGACCATAGCTTTGTGGAAAAACCGAGTATTCTTCTGCCCTTGTCGAAGCCATTGTATACGAGATTTATGCTTCCACATAATTTCTTCTTGTTTCGTTCTTTCTTCCAACTTGTTGACTAGTCTTCCTTCCTCCAACAAGGTGCTCTCAGATCTACCTTCACTAATGATTTTTTGTTGAATTTCTTGCATTTGGTTCTGAAGTTGGTGCTAATATGTCAGAATGTGGCAGAACTCCTCTTGATTCCATCTCTTGATCTGGGGTTTTAGGTCTTTTAATTTCAGGTGAAAAGTGTGCATGTGGTTCCTCCCTTGGGTTGAGCTCCCTTTCCACCAACTTTCCACTTTTTTCATGAACATGTGATCCCTGAGCCAAAAATATTCAAATCTAAAGGGATGATTTTTGGGAGTCATTTTCAGGTCAATCTCTAGCCTGATTGGCCAATGATATGAACCCATACATGGGATAATGGAGGTTTCAAGAAAAATGTCACGACTAATTACATGCTCCGACACTAGAAATCGATCAAGTCATGAAGCTACATGGTTTGTTCCTCCACACCAATTGTTCGATTTATACACCCCATTAGTTTTTGGCATATCTACTAGATGTGTCTCCTTTATTATGTCCTCGAGCGCTTCCATTTTAGTATCCATGCAACGCAGACCTCCCCTCTTTTCTTCCAATGAAATAATTAGGGTGATGTCACCTATAACAATCCACATCTCCTATGGGTAAAGTCTTCTGAGATTTCTAAGATCTTGAAGGAAAACCCCTTTTTCTCCTAGAATGTGAGGCACATATATCCTTGATAATAGAGCCCAATCAAAAGTACCATTGTGTTGGAATTTTCTTGAGAGAATTTGAGGCATACTAACCTAGTCTTCAAATGTATTTTAGGTAGGATTCCATAAGATAGCGAGCCTTCCTGGACTTCCTTTGGAATCTTGGGCTACCACCACATACTGGGGTTTGAAATTTTTAATCAGGACCTTTAGCCTAGTCTCTGAGACTTTAGTTACTTGGAGAATCACAATGCTCGGCTTGTATCTTTTAAGATGATCCTTCAAGTACCATTATTTGCATCTACTATTGAGGCTTTGCATTCCAGGATGAGATAATCATTGGGAAAGCTTATTAATTTAGTGGAAGACCACAAAAATCGGCACTAACCTAGCCAAGTTTACCAAAAAATCTCTCACCATCTGTATGGATTCTTGAAAATTATTTATGCATATTTTCTTATCTCCTTTTCCAAAAACACTCAGATTTGCTCCTTGGCTTGGCTAAGAACCCAAGTGATTTGGTTGGTCCAAAGAAACTGATCCTTTGTTATCTCAATATTGTTGAAAAGATTCCTTGTATAGTTGCTTGTGGTCCTCAGGAATGAACCTTTCATCCAGGTGCCTCCATTCGTTCAGTAGTTGTTTCATGATCTATTCTTCTACATTGCAATCCTCCTTCATTCCATTGATTTCCATATTGACTTTATCTTTAGTTTTCCCCTAGCCTTCCTTTTCCTATGGTTCCTCCTCAACTTTCCTCTTAGATTTTTGGCCACCCATTGGAGTTTCATCTTCATACGTTAAGATATTGTATCGATTTTGGTTGTTAGGAGCCTTACGAGGCTGCTGTTGGCCTATGCCTTGATTATTTCACGTGTTGTGCTTCTTTTTCTAGACTTCCTGAAATCCATTTGAATCATCCTGAGATTTCGCTGCAACCTTATCAGTCTGAGACGTCACGGGTTCAGATTGATTAAGGGGGCATTATTTGTAAAAGTGGATGTATTCATGACATCTTTTGCAGTTAAATGGGATATGTTCGTAGTCCAATGGTTATTTCTGTACCTCATCCTGGTACTCCAAATCGATAAATTCTAGTAGGGGCTCTGTTATATTAATGTACAAATAGATCCAGGTGTATGACATATACCTTCCTCATCTTGTTGAGTCGCCAAACTTAACAAATCTCCCAATGGAGTTTCCAATTCTTTCCAATATTTCTAGATCCCAAAAATCCATAGGGATGCCAAATAATCTAACCCATACTAGGGCTGCCATAGATTTCTCCTCATCTGGGTTATAGCATTCCTTCCATTGTCACATGAAAAGACCAACATTGTAGTATAAGTATGAACCATTTTCAAAAACCTTCTCCTTATCTTCAAGACTGGTAAAGATCACTGTAAAGAAACCCCGAGCCCCCAACTTCAAATCTATATTCCCTTTTGGTTTCCATTTCAGTTGGATCCATTTAACCAGATCTCTTTCAGAGGGCCAAATGCCTATAAACTTGTAGATCAATGCATGGTCTTTCACAAATTTTTGATAATGCTCCAATTTATTATTGATAATCGAAAATAAAGGCTTCTTCACTGCTCTTGGTAGGCATTGTCCCCGTATTATTTCTTTCCACTGTGCTCCCAATATCGGGCTACATTTTCCTCCTCCTTCAACTCCATTTACAGGTGCGGCTCCTCCCCAACTGCTTGATTCTCTAGTCATTATGCTTATATAGGAGGGGATCTCTCCACTCCTGCCTAACGCTCTCAGGCCCCGGTTAGAGATGCAGTGTAACACACCATCCTTTTGTTTGTGAAGAGAAACTTTTGCGGCTCATTCTGAATCTGCAATTTAAAACCCTAGTTTTTGTAGACATCAATTTTTGATATATTTTATTTGTAATTAATATAGTTTTTTATTTTGTGATTATTATTATTATTTTCTAATATTATGTTTAACTATAAATTATGTACTAAATTCATTATATTTTCCCAATATATTACAATATAAGGGGTATCTATTCATGAAACAAGAAAATATATGTGTTCGGGTGTACACAAAAATATTTTAGTGAAGAATATTACAAGCTTGGCGTGATGGATAACTAACCTAGACGTGTTGGATTATATTGATGACTCATGAGTCCCTACAATTCCATCATATATTTATGTCCCCAGATCGTATTCTCTCTCTCATCAAAGGAATATCAAATTCATTACATGAGGAGATAATACAAAAAAAGGACTGAGGTGATGCCAAATGAGTCAATGCTACCTTTTTATGTGGATTTTAATCCAAGAATTCTATATGAGATCTTATTCCACTAACTCTAGGATGTATTGAGGCCTATATAATGGATCCATTCTCAATTGTCATGAGGGTAAAAGAGTAGGGGATTAGTAGGGCAGAGTTAAGGGATGATAATGACTTACTCTTGAAGGATGGCCAGTTTTTCAAGTTGCATTTAGTGTATCACCTAATAGATTCATATTTTCTTGGCTCCATCACTTCTATATCTCCATCAATAATACATGGTGAAGGTTTTGTTGTATTGTTTCTAGACTTAGTTGTGCTACAGGAAAGTGAGGGGTTGCTAGTAAAGATCCCTAAACCTAAAAAGAGATAGAAGGTAATATAGATTAAAGTGGGGTGAGTTTCATTGGTGGTCCGTAAAGATGTTTCACTTGATCATATTATAGATCTGGTTAATACATCCTTGGTGGGTAAGTTTTCAAGACCTATTAGGTTTCTCAGGTTTATTGCCTAGTCTTAGGTTGTGGTCCTATGTTTCATGGTTTGATGCAAGGTTGGTGTGGGTTCATTTTGAAGTATAAGGGGAATTCCTTATTGATCCTCAAAGGGATCTAGTTTATCAATGGTACCCACTCTCCCTCAAGCCTTGATGCACATTTCCTGATGCTTGCTAAAAAACATTAGAGAGATACCCAATTTGGGTAAAATTCCTTGGTTTACCAAATGGATTTGTCCATTGAATAGGCCAATAGGGATATTAAGAACCTCTTGGGACGTTCCATTTGGTGGATGATAGCTTCATTCATAGTTTAAAGCACTTAGTGGTTTAGGTGTAGATTGATCTAGACATTTCTAAGGGGATTCCGTGTTTCTAGGGAAAAATAGACATACTTAGCCCTTGGATTAATATGGTCATATCTAGGTAGAGTGTTCCAAACAGTTTTCATAGATGTTCTAAGGGATGATGTCAAAGAAGAGTTATTTGGTTTTTTGGGTCTTTACGTCTCTGTCTAAACATGATATACATATGCAAGAGCATAGTTAAGTTCTATTAGACATGAATTCCACTGGTGGTAATGTGTAGAATAATATTAAATTTGGGTACTTCTCAGTACAATTGATTTAAGGATATCAAAGTCTCCCTACACTAGTGGGATTGACACTTCATGTAGTTCCTTAAGGAAATTTCTCATCATCCATGAAATTGAAGTATCCTAGCTTCTTTGGTGCAAGGACCACTGCTCATTTTCTTTCGGGTGACTCTTATCATACTAAAGTTTTGGAAATTTCTCTTTGGTCCTTTCATGGTGCAGACGGGGGTTTGACATCCTCCATTCATCCATTAGTAGGTAGTGGAAAGTCTCATTAGAAGAAAACACTTCTATTTGGTTCAATATGAAAACAAAAGTTAAGGTATTAGATGATATCTTAGAGCTATTCTACTCCTCAAGAACCTTAAATATATGTGAGGATTCCTCAACCTCTCTAGTGAGTAATTCCAAGGGGCTGACCAGTACAATATATGATCAAGGGGAGAGCCTCTAGTCACATAGTATAGTCCTTTGGGAATTTTTGGTTTTGATATGTTGTAGAAAATAAAAGGTCCCTTGGTGGGTGATAAGTATGCTTTGAGACATGCCCAAAATGTGTGGTGAAAAAAATTAATCAAGGAATACATAGATCAATTATTAGGGCCTTAGAGAATTCCAAGCCCATTTTTACTAATGAAGGTCCTCTCGATGAACATGTTTGAGTTTAGGGGTCCTAGCCAAAAAAATCCCTAAAGAGTTTAATTAATGTAGAACATCCTATAGTTATAATTCTTCAAGATATTATTGGGTTGGGAGCTCCTTTAGTATTGACATTGAAAAAAATCTATTTTGAGCGTGGCATTTTTTTATCTATTGTTTCTATTTGTTTCCTCAAAGGGATTATAATGGGTTTCAAGTATGATGTATCTTTTATCAACACTTTTCCCATTTTTTCTGGTCTATGTATAGAAATCTTCATTATAAGCTTGGTCTTCTCGATCACCCTACTCAACATCTATGATACATATGAAGATATTCAAACATTTTAGGAAAAATATATATATAGTTTCAAGTATGTAAATATGATGGTTTAGTATTTTTTTTCTTGGTGGGGAGTGGGTAGTTGGATGGAGGCACTAATTTTCATAATACATAGATCCAAAATCTAGGGAGGAATCTTTAAATTATATACCATGATTGATTTTTTTCTTAGTTGGTTGGAGGCATTGCATTTGGTGGATGTCAAATCTTTGAAGGTGAAGACAAATTCGTTAAATACCAGAGTAGGTATTAATGTGATAGTAAAGAGGTTGGATAGGTTTCTTATTCATTACTACCTCTTTCTACAAATCTATAGGGTTTGGTCATGGGTTTGCAGTAATAACGTCTCACAATATTTCCTAGTGTTATCAGAAATTGAATTTCCAACGAAAAAAACCATGGTTTCCCTTTAAGTAAAATCCTAGAAGGGTTTTTTAGGATGACTTCAAGGCTCTAGTTAAAGATAATTGGTTTTCTTTACGTCATTCACTTGGTTCATCTACTTGTAATTAGTTTTCAAACTTGGTAAAGGAGGTAAAAGAAAAGGTTGTGGCATGGGCCTCTCGTAGGTTCTAGAATAAATATTTTCATTTGAAAGAGTGTAGGATAGTTTGGCTAGATTTTCATTGGTTTAGGGGGAGTTATTCTAAGTGAGCAATATTTGAAAATAAATAAATGTTTGAAGTCTAAAATATAATTTGTTTTATTGGACATAGAATGTGATTGGAGGCTAAAAATCTAGGAAACTTGGCTAGCACTAGGTCACAATAATAAAAACTATTTTCTTGATTTCACCTATCATAGGAGTATACGAAACATGATTTAGGAGGTTCTAATTGAGGATGGAATTCAAGTAAGGGATCTATAGGGTTCAGAATCTATGGTGGGAAGTCACTTTGAATCTATTTTAAGGCTCCTACCTGTACTAATAATGCAAAAGTCCCAAAAGTGGCCTGAGATTTTCCTAGGATATTGATGGAGGATATATATGAGAAAATTTAAAAGACAATGCGAAAAATGAAGCTTTTGGCTATTCTTGTCTCTTTCAGAAAGGATAGGATCCATAGTTTAGATGGATGGATGTTGGAATTTTACCTATATTTATTTGATATCATTAGCAATGACCTTGTTTGGGTTATGGAGGAGGCTTGATTAATGTCAGGGACCTTTGAAATTTTAGTGTGACATTCCTATCTCTCACATTGAAGGTTGATTTTCCCACCTCTTTTAATGAATCTTTTCCCCTCCCTCTGTGTAGCAACTTATATAAAAATAAAATCAAGATTAATATCTTTGAGGTAAAAATTGGCTTTCTCTAGTTATGTGTCAGCTAAGAAAATTGGCTTCTTGGAGGGAAGACAGATACATGAAGCCATCATTTCAAATCAAGGGGGAATTCATTTTATAAAAATATATCACCTTAACGATTTTGGCATTGGGAGCACTTATGGCTTTGAAGGTATGGGATGGTTCATAAGTTAAAGTGGGAAGGGATGAAATTGTGGGTTGAAATCAAAGCATTTTCTTAGCATAAAAAATCAAGCAAATAATCTTCAAGATCTAGGGAAAGTCAATTTAAATCTAAAATTTAAGCCAAAGGTATATACTCTCTAGAGACATTACACAAGATCTTGGGTTTGAGGGTGTTAATGTTCATATGTAGATTTACTTTCTAGAAAAGTTAAAGAAGTCACATCGCTAGTTGTCTACCAAGAAAGATGATTTGGTTTAGTTTATAATGTTGCATGGGGAAGGTACTGGACAAATCAAGGCTAAAAGGTGGTGGTCAACTAGGGTAGGGTGAGGAAAAAAATAGTATTTAAATAATATATAGAGGAACACTTCCCATACCAAGGTAGTGGTTCTCATGTGTCTAACTCTTGATGGTAAGTCTTTAAATTGGAGTCAACTACTTAAACAAGGGGGGAGAAGGTCTAGGTACCCATGTTTTGTCAAACTACTAAATGAAGTAAATGAGAAACTCTTTCTTTAATGTCAATATTATATTCACTTCGGAAACATTTGGAAAATTTACTGGGATTTCAATAATTATGTTAGGTTCCATTTTTAGATCAAACTTTGTAGAAATGTTATAAAAATAGGGGCCAAAATAAGCGGAGGGTGCTTCCGTACCTAGTAGTATGGGAATTTGAATTGTATGCATAAGTTTTAATCCTTTTATATTAATGCAATGCATACATATATTATTAATAAAAAAATGTAAAACAATGGAAATTAGAATTACACAAATATTTACCTTAGAAACCCAAATCAGGTGTAGGTTTTAACCCCGTACAGAAATTACCTGCATACAAATTCTAAAACATAGAAAATAAACAATGTAAGAGCATAACACATAAAACACATATACAGAGAGATTTCCCTTGGATCCAAACATGATTTTTCATTATGTTCCTTTCAATGTTACAATACATATTTATACATGTCGAAGCATCCAATACCATGGACCAAAAACCATCGCGCCCAAAACCATGGACCAAAAACCATCGCGTCAAAAACCATGTGCGAAAACCATGAACAAAACCATAGGTAGGTCCGCCCAACCTAATATAGGGTCGAAAAAAATTTCCCTAGGGCACTACCCTAGACCCTGTAGAGGGGGGCTATCTGAACCCCTCAAACCCCCTGGATAGTGGGGGATGCTACCCTCCCTGTGACCCCCTTGCTATGTAATCGGTGAAATGAAGGGGGTGCTCCACTCCTCCTCTAAACCCTCGGTTAACTACATAGGCTAGTCATGGAAAGAATATAACACAACCTAACACCAGGGAAACCAACAAACTATTTAGAGGCACACCTCTAATTTTTATAATTAATCAACTTCATTGCTTATAGTAAAATATATAGGATCCTATGGCATACAAAATCCCTAATCCATTAGGTAGGATTAAACTACAATCTTAATCCCTTAACTAAAATTTCAAAACCATGGGTTGAATCACTATGCACCACAAATCACCAAAAATGGATGCAAAAAAAAAAATAATATATATATATTATAATATATATATATATATATATATATAATATATATATATATAATATATATATATATATATAGATATAATATATATATTATATATAATATATAGTGGCCTTTTACCCAAACTACAAACCCTTAGGATAGGTAGGTTTTCACCCCCTTCTTATGAACCATCCACTATATATGGAAAAATGAATTGCATGTGGGGCTAGTTGTGGAAAATATGTAATAGGTATCCAAAATTTTCCTAGTTTTTATTTTTTGCATACAGGGGGTTTCCAGAGTACTTGATAAATAATCTAAGGTATCAATCCATATTGTTTCTCTACACCAATATAAATTATAATCTCTCATATAATTTTTTAATGAACATGTAACATTTTCCAGAGTATCCACCTTCACCAGAAATACCTTCTTATCTTCAACCATGACTCCCATAAAGTGATATGGCGCATCAATGTGATTTTTATTAGAATAATAATATGGGTTATGTTATCAAAAAATCATGTACTAAGGGCTGCTACTTAGTAAGATCTCATGAAACTGTTTCAGACCAGGCTTTAGACTAAGGTTTAGCCTCCTTAGTCAGAGAGGGCTCTCTCACAGATTTTTGATATACATTAAGGGCAAGAAAAGATGGCTAACTCTTTAAAC
>APFE030204131.1:64075-80359 GCA_000404065.3 Pinus taeda
TCACTTTGAAACTTGCATACACTAACAATCAAACAATTACATAACACCTGAATATTCCATAAAACAAAGCATATTCAACATATAGACGAAGGAGTATATGAAACAATTCATTAACAACAAATCATTGAGAAGAATGGACTTATTTGTATTAAGGAAACAAAAAAGAAACCATTACAACCTGAGCCTTGGTGTTGTGCAAGTTCCTCCAGGGTCCAGCAAGAGTTTTCCTCTACTTTGACAAGCTCACCCACTTCCAAATGAAACAAGAAAGGATGGTAATCTCTCCTCACAAGCTTCTACAATGGAAGTTCTAATTCCAGCAGCATCTACCCTTTGGAATGTTCAGCTTTCAACCTCCCCTCCTTTGGCCCAATGCCTATATTTATAGTGTTCTAGTGGAAGTTATTCAGGTCCAACATCAATGGGATACTCCCTCTTTTGGATGGGGTAGCTCCTCTCTTGATGGGATAAGTTCCTCTTTCATAGGGATGCATGAACCATCTGGAGGCGCTCAATACACGTCAAACAATCTTCTAGAATGCTCTAGAAATGACCACAAGTAACCTTTTTAAGATGAAACTCGCGCCTTTTGACCTTTATAGGAGTACGCACCCATCCCTTGACTTACAGAGCGTACAAGTACCTAGGTACAATGAGCTTGGGATGCGTACACACAGGCAAGGTAGAGAGAACCTGCGTACCAAGAGATAAACATGATTTTTAATGACTTTCTCTCTTTCTTGAAGTTTGACATGGAGAGCAGAGGTATCAGGCTTGACAAGGAGGATAATATTACTATTGATGGAGCCATATTAACTGCAGATAGTCATGGTGACAAATTTTAGTGTAACAACAATGAAACTCGCTCTTGTCTACATGGACAAGTTTGTCACTATTTTTTTAACGAGTTTTACGACAAAGATAACTCGGTCCTTTTCAGTTTTAGAGAGTCTGAAAAGAGACAGAAAGGAAACTCCAGTAATCCTTTTTCGTAATATAATCCCTTAAGTCCGAAAAAGTATAAAATAATATGAAAGCAATGACTTTTCGATAGTTTTAACGAGCCGAACAAGACAAACACTCGATATTTTTGTGTAATGATCCCTCAGGTCCAAAAAGATTAAAATATAGAGGAGGGATGGCACTTCCAATGACTTTAACGAGCTGGAGAGGCCAATTGCTCGAAAATATTTTCATATTTTATGAGTCAGATGAAAAGAGCTTAAAGTAGACTCGTTTTTTGAGGAACGAGTGATATTTTCAGATAGCAGCTGGTTCCAGGTAAGGTTTGGAACTTTTCAATCACGACAGTGTAAAGAAGGTGGCTAATTGAATCACTCATCGCAACTATTCCTCAAAAGGGGTAAACAATCAAATGGAGGCGTATGATCGGCTAGAAAAGAGTGGAGGTGATGGTAAGAACATGACCAACATTCAAAAGCTGATAATTATGTGATCACAATGGTTATTTACCGAAAGTGGGTTCATTTTTTAATGAGCTTAAACTCTGGTGGAACATATGCTCATTGCTAGATTTATTTTTTAACGAGCTTGAACTTCACGTAAAACTTCTCGTGCCAGTCGTATAATAAGGATGTCTCATCGATAGGTTCATTTTTTAGGGAGCTTGCCCCATTTGAAACCTTGCTCTGGAGCCTTTATTATGTAAGCTACGAATGACCCACCTACGAGGTTAAAGGGTTGAGAGCCTACAACATAAGAAAATAAGCCTACAAAATACGAAAATAAAAGGTTGCTTTTCACTTCCATGCAAAAGGTTTGCATGCCCCCAGGTATAAAGAAATGTAGAGTCTCCAGGTTACCATATGAAAGTTCTTGCATTTGCAAGATTGCTGCATCCACATTTGTAGACAAAACACTTCCTTGGCTCTATCCATCAAAATAAACAAAGGTGAATGGTGGGATGCATCCACTCACATAACTTTGACGAGGGAATCTTATTCTGGTCTAATCCCATTTTCCTAAACAGACGGGTGTGTCAGACTAGTCATATATCCTTCACGGAAACCTACCCTATACCTAAAGTTTTCCTGTCAAAGCAGGCCACGGTGCATGTCCCCTGGGTTTCAGTCACAATCACCAAATCACTCGCGCTCATCAAGTGGATGGATTAGATATTGATGAGACATTCCTTGCGCAAAAGACTAGTTAGGGATGGCATTTGACTAATAGTTGTGTTTGAACCATGGAATGAAAGATGGTCAACTAGGTGAACCACTCTGCCTTCATGCAAAAACACGTCACTCGAAAGAGGGAGGAAAAAATAGCTCCCATGCTATAAATGTAGTCATGCCCAAGGAGTAGATTGTAATCTAAAGGTCCTTGGACTACCATCATGTTTAGATGAACAGTTTTCCTTCTCAAAGTTATAGGAAAATTTGGAAGGATCCCTAATGGTCAACTGGTTCCTTTTTTGAAGCCTGTAAGATTTCAAATCTCAGGCAGAAGCGATGGCAAACCAAGCGTTTTCCAAGAATTTGAGGAAAGGATACTCACAGAAGCCCCTTCATCTATGATAGTACCAATCATGATCATTCTGTAAGCTTGTACTATGATTCAGAATGGTACGTTAGATGGTAGGTAGGGTCTGCCTGGTAGACTCCAATAGATGGAAATGACCAGTTTGCTTGCAGGAGGGACCTAATAAACAACTGTGTAAATCTCTGACGAAATTCTTTCCTGTGGTAAAGGAACAGGTAGATTGCCTCCATGTTCATCAGATTCTGCATTAGCAAAAATAATTTGAATGGTGTCGTCCTCATTCTCTTTGGTGACTGTATCATTTGAAGGTGGACCTTCTGAAGACAAGATTGGGTCGACTATCGTCTTGACCTGTTGACTTTGGTTCGGTGTGGACTCAAAGGGTTTACCTTCAATGATAGGTGTTTCGACCGACAACAAAGGTGTGTCAATTGTATCTTCAACTAGTGATGGACTCGGCAAGAGTTTCTTGTATCCAGGAGGAAGTCGCTACGGTGAAGCAGGATAGTTTTCCAAGACTCTTTTAGCTTCGTCCAAGAAGGGACAATGGTGGAGGGCATGATCACCTTCACACATTCTAGAAGGAAATTTAGATCTTCCTTTCTGTCCATTGACTTCATTTTCACTAGTTAACAGTGTAATCTCAACATGATCGTCGGAGGTTGACCACACCGGATTGTGCAAGAAGGGAGACCAGTCCCTTAAGATCCGTGGGATGCAAGGACAATCTTGATGATAGTGGTCCCCTTTGCAAATGACACATGGAGATTTAAGTTTGGATGGTGCAGTGTGTGGATTTTCGCTAGACGATGCATGGTTGCTCCCTTTCATCGTTGGCTTCTTGTTATTCTTCTCTTTCCCTTTATTCTTCTTCTCAGTTACTTGGTTTTTAGCATTACTGGATTCACCAAGCGAAGAGGAAGAAGGAGAGGGAGAAACAAATGAAGTAGAAGGTGGGGGAGTGACTCTAGTATCATTTGGTTGTTGATTTAATTTCTCATGAATCACAGTGTTTTGAATGACAGAAGTCGAGAAACGCCATACTGGCAGGCCAATTGCAAGTCCTGGAAGGGACAATGTAGCCATATGAGGTACACCAACATCTCCCCAAGAGGAGAATGGACTAGGATTTCCCCCAAGGGAAATCCTTGATTGGTGGGCTCCATTTTCTCAACCTAATATCAATGAGGGAACAGTGGCATTATTCTGATTAAAATAAATTTTATGATGCTTTGACACAACTTACTTTTTCAATTTTTAAGAGTCGAGAAAAATCTAAAGATGACTCTAGTCACCTTCGATTTTTAATAAGCTTGAAGTGACAAGTGCTCAGATGGACCTTTTCTTTTAAGGAGTCTGAAAAGGAACAAAAGTGACTACTCTGCAAATATAGATAGAGGAATTACCAAACCAATCACAAAACTGCAGAATACTTTTCGGTATGGCAATCAATCTTCCCAAATGCTGTGTTCAGTGCATTGCGATCAATAGGGAGGTAGACACGGCTTCCTAAGGATAAATGGTATAGCCTATTGTAGTCTCCCAATATATACTAGACAGTACGTGGGAGTACAAGTTCGTACTAGCACTTGTTGTCTCAAAGAGGAGGAATCACCCAACCTACAATGAAAGCGATAGTTACCAAGCTTTACGACACCGAAATATGTCTCTAGCCTGGACTTCTAAATGTTGTGCGTTAGGTTCCAAAGCGTTTTTATGTTCATTGAAATTTATTTTACGATTGATCTTGCTTAAGATGTTTTCCTTTAAGGTTCACTGCGTGATGTAGATATACAATTCCTAAATATGTAATCTAAGATGATAAATAATCATTTACTTTCTTTTTGCAATGAAAATCCTGCTACTAAGGAAAGAGAAACGAAATTCTTTCAACATAGAGCAAAGAGCACACACTAAGATGCACTGTCCTAAATCAATTTCCACAAGAAGTATAAATGTAAATGCACATGCATGTATTTGTTTTCGACTTTCTTAATGTGTGAATGACAAAAAGAATGCTTAATTACAGATCTGAACTATTTTTCTTTCAAAGCGACAATACTAACAATTTTCTTTTCAAAAAACAAAGGGAAGACTAAGATGACACTTTGCGATTTCTAATTCAAAAAATGAAATAAGACTAAGACGACACTTTGCGATTTCAAATTCAAAAAATGAAAGGAAGATCACTTTGTGATTTTGAATTCAAAAAACGAAAGGAAGGCTAATATGACACTTTGCGATTTCGAATTTGAAAAATGAAAGGAAGACTAAGAGTGACAGTTTCAACTTCAATTTGAAAACTGCTTTCGACACTTCAAAGAATTGATGATTAAAATCAAATACAATGGCAAAAGTGTAATCGACTATCAAAGATATGAAGACTCTTTTCTTTGACTGAAAATGACACTTGCAACACTTTCAAATCAAAAGATGACAGTTCGATTAAGCTACTATTTGCAAAGGAGAATTGTAAATGATGAAAAAATACATAAAAACATTCACAATTATTTTGACAATGGAGGCTGAATAATGCAAAGGAAGAGAGTTTCAATAGTGATATACTAATCATAGACAACAAAACTACTGAATAAAGCTGAAGATAATGAAGAAAAAACCAAAATCTGGAGGCAGAAACAGTCTCACCTAATCATCACACCTGTAACACAGCGAAATAGGGATGCATCTCACCTTGAACACACGGGATGCGCGATGCATCCAGACTGCCAATGAGAGACAACTCGATGGTCCAGGAACGAGAATGAGCTTGGTTTTTTCTCACAGTTTGTAGCTAAGTTCAGGTGTTTAGGCTGAGCTAATGATAGGTAGTAAACACAAAGTACAGGGGCTGATCTAATGAGGTTACTTGAGCTACCACCAGGGCACTTAAGATGCTTACAAGTCAACTGTTCAGTTCATAAACAAACCTGGAGTTTGACTGAAGCAGTGTTGATCTAATTTGCACTTGCATAGTAAATGCAGTTAGAAGGCTAAATGGCTTAACTTCAGGCTCCGTCTGTAGTTTATAAATCAAACAAATAGAAACAAGAAAACGAGCTATTCGCTCTCTAGTGGAGTCGCCATTTTGTTATCGTAAACTAGTGTCCATTCGGAGCTACCAGTTCCATTAAGACGGGTAGCTATCTTGAAAACAAACAAACTAAATTTTCTTGTGTTTTCCTTTATGAGAGATAGATGAGAGAGAAGTAGAGAGTACCAACCTCAGTCATTTGCTTGGCTCCTTGCTTGTTTCCTCCCTCGTTTGACAAAGTCTCGCCACTCCTTCCTTACTTGTGTCGCTTCAAAGAACACCTATAGAGTCAAAGCAACATAATAAAATCAAAGCATAGACATCTATAACTATAAACAATATAGGATGAGATGTATATTAACCATACAAATGCATATATCAATACAAGATTCAGAGATATACAAGAATATGGAGGAAAACCCAAATAGCTTTATTGATAGAAGTAGTAGAAGAGAGGATTATAACCCATTGGTCTGACCCAACGCCATCCTCCCAGCATGAAAGCCCTCTTCACCTCATGAAAAGCTTATATCACCCAACAATACAATGTTACATAGAGAGACCATCAGTACTTCCTTACAAAATGCAAAATTCCAGCCTCCAGGATCTCTAAGATGAGGGATCCATATATAGATATTTGCAGGTGGAAGAGTTAGCTTCTGGGATTTTGATTAGTGTCATCTCCCTGATAGTTCTTGGTTCCACTTGGAGATGTCATGATCTCTTACTCATCCCCTAGGTGAATTCAGAGAGGCAAGTGTCAAATGGGCTATTTCTAGAATATTCTATGGGTTTCCACCTAGCCAACTGCCTCTGCCATTTGTCTACTCTAGCTCATCGCACCCTACAGAAGGGCTTTTTAGTATGCATCACAATTTTTGCATGTAGCAAGTGAGATGCATCACACCCTTAGCACTGAGCAGTCTGTATGGTCCTGTTTTGGCCAGTTTTGAGTAGTTTTTCAAGGAAAACTTTTGGGAGATGATGTAATCAGCTGACCCTATTCCATTAGGGTATGAAATAACACTTTTAGGAGCTTAGAAGCCCTTGGTTTATGGACATATGATATTGGGGTTGCAGTGCCCAAATATATCTATAACAAAGGTGTCGAAGGCTTTCTGTTGTTCGCCTCTCCACTGAAACACCTTTTTCAATCCTGTTAAAGCATGTAATGGATCTGCAATTAAGGAAAAGTTAGAAATGAACTTTCTCCAATATTGTGCTGGTCCTAAGAAGCTTCTAGCTTTTGTAGCAGATTTGGGTTTAGGCCAGTTTACAATTAATACCACATTAGAGGGATCTATCTTCAATTCACCACCCCCTACTATATGTCCCAAATAATTCAAAGATGTTTTGTCAAATTCACATTTTGAGAGTTTAACATAAAGTTTTTCTCTTTTCAAAACATCTAGTGTCTTCTTAACATGCTTTAAATGTTCTTCCCACATTTTGCTAAATATAAGAATGTCATCCAGATATATAATAACAAAATCATCAAGAAAATGTCTGAGTGCATCATTCATTATTCTCATGAAAGTAGTAGGAGCATTAGTTAAGCTAAAAGGCATAAACACCCACTCATACAATCCCTGCTTTGGTTTTAAAGAAGTCTTCCATGCATCTTGTTCTGCAACTCTGACCTGATGATATCCATTATGCAAGTCTAACTTGGAAGAATAAATAACTTCCTTTAACTGATCTAATAGATCTTCTATCCGAGGAAGGGGATAACGATTCTTGATTGTTATCTTATTTAGTGCTCGGTAATCAATGCACATTCTCCATGAGCCATCTTTCTTTTTCATCAAAATGATTGGAGACCCACATGGTGATGTGCTAGGTCTGATGGACCCCTTCTCAAGCAACTCCTACACATGCTTCTTGATTTTTGCATTCTCTAAAGTGGACAACCCGTACATTTTGATGTTAGGAAATGAGGCATCTTGTTGCAAATTAATATCATGCACTATTTCCTTTTTGGGTGGTAGACCTTTTGGTTCTTGAAACGACATATCATATTCTGAAACAACTTTTTCTAAATCAACTTGTTGTTTAACATCACAACGCTCAAATACATTGGTTTTATAGGGTTTATTTTCCTTTACAACTATCAATAAAAATTGTTTGCATGAATTTACAATTCATTTCATCTGCCCTGAGTTTATGAGAGTATAATTATTTTTGAGCTTATGAGCTCTTACAATATATTCGATTCCATCTTTAATGAGGAGATACTTGTTCTTAGCTCTATAGAAAATAGCTTTTCTATCATACAAGTAGGGACTTCCTAAAACAATTCCACATATATCCAAAGGAACTATATCTAACTCAACCTCATCTACAAATTCTAACCCAAAATAAAACTTAATTTTACATTGTCTAGTCACTTGTAGTTGTGCTTTATCACTTAACCAACCTAATGGGTATGGTTTCTTGTGAGGTGTAGTCAGTAATCCCAGCTTCTTTACAATTTCTTCAGAAATTAAATTTACTTATGAGCCACTATCAAACAAAGTATCAATCTTTTGATGCTTGGAAATAACTCGAATATGGAAAAGCTCATGTATTTTTCTCTAATTTTCTTCATTATTAGTAGATTGTGTAGAATTACTAGTAGATGCTTCAGAATTCTTACCTTTTATATCTGTGGTTGCAATGGTTGTTTCATATCCTGAGTTTGATGCCAAATATTTCTAAATAGTTGCAGCAGTCTTCTTCTTATTTCCCTTGAACTGATTAGGTCTCAGCTCTGGATGCAGAATCCAACAGTGCTCATCATCATGCCCATCCTTCTTATAGTGAGTGCATGAAGACTTGCTTTTCTGTGCGGTGTTAGCCTTCCTCTCTTTCTCTTTCTGTTTTCTTTTCTCCTTATTCTTGCTTGCAATGGGCTTGGATGATCCCCCAACTTATGGGTTCCCATTATTTCCTCTAGCTTATAGATGTGTAGCTTAAACAGATACCTCATCTATACTAGTGGGATTAAACATGAGGATAGTGTGTATCATGTAGCTATGTAGACCACCTATGTACTTCAATAGATTCTAATGAAATTCCTAGAATCATAGCTCTTTTCCTAAATTCTTGGGTGTAACCTTATACACTTTTCCCTTTCAATTGGCGAAGCGTTTTCCAGCTCATCATGGCTTGCTACATGTAAGCTAGTGGATAGAACTGATTTTTGATTGAAGAAACAAATTCACTCCAAACGGAAAGAATCTTACCATATTTCTTCATTTCAGCTTGTGTCCTGCCTTCCCACCATACCAAGGCAGTGTCTCCGAGGCATAGGATGGCCAGCTGAATCTTACTCTTGTCTGAGTCGATACTCTGCACTCTGCAATAAACATCAGTCAGACTGATCCAATTATCCAAATTCTCTGCACTCAACTCTCCATCATATATTGGTACATCAAATTTAACATCTAATTTAATCAAAGATGTCTTCTTTTTATGTTTAGGGCTATTAGGAGGTGTGAGAAAGTTTTCTTCTTTCCCTTTGCCTTTTGAGTGGTCATGGAGGAGAGACTCTTCTTCTCCTTTATCTTGTTTGGAGCCTGATGAATCTTCATCTTTATGTTTCCTAAAGTCCTTATATATTTCCTCTACCATGGACCTCATGGCCAGGAAACTCTCTATAAATTGGGGGTCTGGTCCCAAGGGACTTTCTTCTAACGTTTTCTTCTAAGGATAGATTCTTCCAATTTCCAGATTAGTTTGAACCAAGTCTCCTTCTCCTAATTTAAGCTTTGATCTAGTTAGCATTCAGCAACAAAAGCCTACACAAGCTTGTCTAAGCTTAACAACCTAGAGCTCTGATACCACTTGATGGCCTTAAATCAGATATTCAAAATTTTGTGGTGGAATGTTTGGTTTGCCAACAAAATAATGTTGAAAGAATTAAGACCCTGGGTCTATTACAACCTTTATCCATTCCAAGCCAATGTTGGGAGGAGGTTTCAATGGATTTCATCATAGGTTTACCCAAGTCTGAGGGAAAGAGTGTCATCATGGTGGTAGTTGACAGACTTACCAAGTATGCACACTTTTGTGCATTATCACATCCATTTAAAGCCAGTACAGTTTCTACTACATTTATGGAAACAATTCAAAAGCTACATGGAAATCCAAAGATTATTGTAAGTGATAGAAATCCCATTTTCACAGGAAATTTTTGGAAAGAATTATTTTCTTGTCTTGGTACTTAGTTAGCTCATAGCTCATCTAATCATCCTCAATCTGATGGGAAAACTGAGATAGTAAACAAATGTTTGGAATGATATATTCGTTGCTTTTTATATGATAAACAAACAGAATGGGTCAAATGGTTGCCTCTAGCTGAATGGTGGTATAACACTTCCATCCATACAGGAACAAAAATTACCCCATTTATGGCACTTTATGGATATCAGCCACCATCCATCACATGATATTTAAGAGAAAATTCTAAGGTTCAAGTAGTGGAACATCACACTGAACATCAACAACAAGTCCTCCAACTCTTAAAGGATAACCTAGTGTTGGCACAGAATAGAATGAAACAACAGTTAGATCAACATCACAGTGAAAGAAGTTTTGATGTAGGTGATTGGGTATTCCTACGGCTACAACCATATAAACAAATGTCCCTCAAGAAATCTAAGAAGGATAATAAATTATCACCAAAGTATTATGGTCCATACAAGGTGTTGCAAAAGATTGGTATTATGGTATACAAATTGGAGCTCCCTGCAGCTTCTCGAGTGCACCTAGTTTTCCATGTTTCATGTTTAAAGAAGGTTATAGGCAACAAGCTCCCAGTTCAAACAATATTGTCAAAACTTGATGAGGAAGGAAAAATTATATTGGAACTGGAAGCGGCCACAGAAACAAGAACTTGATAGCTATGAAATCGATCAATTTCGGAGTATCTCATCAAGTCGAAGAACTTATCCACTGAAGATTCCACATGGGAGGATGAGAATTTTATACAAAAGCATCTAGAACCACTCAAGGGTTGAGGACAACACTTTTTTGAAGGAGAGGGGCATGTTAGGTCCCTACAATACTAGTGATTACCCCATTACTATTGTAGCTGTATCCCTTATTAATATTGTTGTGCCCCTATTGTCCCCATATTGTTATTACTGTGGCCCATAGAATCCCTCTATTGTTATTTTTGTGGCTTTATATTATTATTGTTAGGTCAGCTTGGTTATATTGTGACTCCTTAGACTCCAATATATAGAAAGGAGGTTTTACCATTTGAATCATCCAAGAATTGTTCATTTGTGTAATGTAAAGGAGGTTGCCCCCTAGAAGAGGCTAAATTCTAAGGCATTCAACTATCTTTTCTATCTTTTTGTGAGCTGGTTGCATAACATAAAGAAAATTGTTCTGGAATTATCTGCGTATGAGAAATTTTACTTCTGTTATGAATGCATGTGATTATGTTATGTTAAATACTAGGTTTATGATTTAATACTGTATTGATGCACGAATCTATGTGTTTTACTTTGTTATATGAACACAAGTAAGAATATCCTTTTGCGCAAAGATAATCATAATGCACGTTGAAGTTATCCACTCCTTTGGCTAATCTGGGTAAATATAGTAGTAAGAGTAATTACAAAGGTGCGTAAGTGTCTGAATCGCCTATTTAGGGTACGTGAAAGACAGTTGTGGACCTTCGTAGAGGTCTAGAGGATGACAAAGGGAACTATATCGATAAACCCTAAAAGGCTTATCGATCTGTGTGAAGGAAGGTTTACGTTATAAAGTGACATCACTACCATCTTAGGGTACAGAAACTTGCTTCCTGCACCCCCCCATACTGCTTCTGGTGAGACTTCAGTCCACACTCCAATGATTGATGCCGAAAGGACCAGTAGTGTAGGTATTCTCTTGGCTAACTAATGCTCAACTTGGGTCAAGGCCCATCAAGCCAACAAATGTTTTCATTTCTAGAACTGGGATCTACATAAAGAGATGTGTGATGTCGCATCACTGAAATCCAACTAAGAAGGAGATAGAAGACTGGCTGGATAGAAACACCGATGAATTCGTGGCACAAGAGAATATGAATCCACGATTAACAAAAGAACAGTGGTTGGATAGATATCTGTACATAGAGATACATGAGCTCTTATGTTCTTTCCCGGTTGAATTGTACGAGTGGATAGCGAAATTGGTAGACGGCCAAGGAAGGTGGAGGCTTGACAGTCCAATAGTCTGGACCCCAGAGTTAGTGCAGAGATTAGAAGCCTCTAAAGATAAGATCGCATGCATTGTCGATCATTGGCTTGATTGTATCATAGGAGGGTTTATGACAGATTTCGTGGTCAATACCTTGGTCAGTTACAGTGAAGAAGAGCACCACTTCTTCAAGGGGCTATGAGGTAAGTATTTAAGGTCTTTAAATACCTGGATTAAAATGCTCTTCCGTGAAAATGAGTTATGCAGCTACATTCATGTTTGGGGCTACGCGAAGTGGAAATACCTTCAGGAATGGAGGGAAAACATGCCTTGAATATATCCTTCTAGTTGAACCTCCTCCTAGTGACGACGAGGAAGCAGCACAGGCTTCTATGCAGAGGATTGTTCAGTTGATAAAGTAAGGGTTCCCGCGAATACCCCATCCACCCACACTACCTCCATCTTCACCTCCGTTGCATACACCTTCACCTACACCACCGCCACCTCCACCACCATTCAGTATGGTGAACTCAGTAAAACTACTTATGTTTAAGGGCTTGGGAAAGGAGGATCTTGACCAATTTTGGTTCATCACGAAGGCTGTATGGCAAGCTCATGGTATCATATATGATCAAATGAAGAAAGAAACATTGTTTAGTTCTTTGTAGGAATGCGTGTAGATGTGGTACATTAAGTACTACAACGATAACCTGACGTCTGCATTGGTAGATATTTAGACAATGCTAAATAAGGAATTCAGTAGACCTAAGTCTAAAGCGCAATCAATTGTAGGATTCAAAGGGATCATGATGAAGCCTAGCAAGACACCCTAGCCTCTAGATTAGAGATTGAAGTGTACAATCCGTGAAGCTAACATGAATCTGACAAATGCGCAGCACCACAAATGGTTTGTGGCTTCACTCCTACCTCATCTAAGGGTTACACTATCACAACAAAAGATTGGGACCCAAGCGGAAGCTCTAGAAATTGCTATGAGATTGCATGAGACACTCATGCAAGATGCTAATTTGGGGGTTCAGCAGATTCATGTGTAGTTACAGAACCTTTTCCTAGAAATGCAAAGTCTGAAGAACGATAGAACAGTTTGGCTAGAGGTGTGCAAGGAAGTTTGGTGCCTGAAATGAAAAAGCCAAGGGCATGGCGAAGATCACTACCCAGACTTCGAAAATTATGTTGCAGCAAGACGACCAATGCCTCTGAGGCTATAGGCTCAAGAAAGGCCAAGTGAAGGGCCCGTTCTATGGTGTGCTATTTTTCAAGTAGCTAGAAAACATGTGATAGACAATTGCTATTTTCTGCAGAAATTTGTACAGACACCACAACAACTCTTCTGCAACTTCTGCCAATCGGTGGGTCATGATGAGTGAAATTGTTGTAGTTACGACTTAATGATGAATAGAATGCCTGCATATAGGGTTCAGGCAGAAACTTGACCTCCGAATCAAGTTTTTGGGGCAACATGAGGCAAATATCAGAGGTGTGGATGAGGTTGAGGTCGAGGAGGACCTGGTAGAAGTCAGGGACAGGTCATTTGTTACAACTATGGAGGACCAGGACACTACGCATAAGACTACCCAAATATGACGCGTCTGTCATGCTAGTATTGTACTCAATTTGACCACGCAACTGAAGATTGCCCATTATTGCTAGCTAAGATACGTGAAAATGGGGTGCAACCTCCACAACTAACTTAGAACCTGCAGATGATGAGAGCTGAGCCTTGCAAAGAGGATCCCAAGGTAAGTATTATGCTATGGAGTGGAATGAAGATTGGTGAAGATAAGGGAAAGTAGCCTGAAGAAAGTGAACAGGTCCACAAAGCTCTAGAAAAGGAGGTCAAGATCAATCTAACACGAACATGGGAAACATTTATGGAAGAAAAGAAAAGCTTTGCTGAGGCCTATAACTCAGGAAGTTAGGATAAGCTAGCTAAAGAGATGGACCTTTCCATGCTTACTACTTTCTTAGGGACCTATATGAAGCTGTTGCGAGAAACAAAGGCTGTGAAAGGACTATAGGAACTAATAAATAAGTGTGCCAGGAAAGAAAATGCTCCTGATGCATCACACGTAGTCAGGATGATTGTTAAGCATAAAGCAAGAATGGGGCGTGAGATGAGGCTCACTACGCAGATAGGATAATATGAGATGGATTAAGTAATTCTAGATCTGGGGTCAGATGAGAATGTTTTGCCTAAATAGACATGGGAAAGGATAGGGAGACCTGCACTATAGTGGTCTCCGATTCAGTTGAGGATGGAAAATCAACAGAAAATTATCCCCATGGGAAGGTTGCGAGGAGTGATAGTGGATACTGAAGTTGCGAGTGCATTGGCTGACTTTAAGGTGATAGAGATTGTGGATGACATCAATCCCTACCCTTCTCTCCTTGGGATCAATTCAGCCACTAAGATGAATGGGGTAATCAATTTGAAGAAGTGGAAGATGATATTTGAGAAAAAAATTCTCCATGTAGTAGTGCCCCTGGATCTTATAGAAGGACCGCGCTATGCTAAACCCATTCACAATTATGAAAATGATGATGACTTGGACCAGATTTATAAGATAATAGCGCAAGATCAGGATTGGGTGAATCTGACAACATATGGATGCATTGCTTGGGACCGTGAAAATTCTTGCACATCAGATGTAGATGAGGAGTTGGAGCATTGGCAGAATCAAATGCATGAAGTATCTATGCTACGTTGTAATATGATGACCAAGTCATTGTGTTGTGTATCATCGGAGGTAAGAAATATGCCTTACTATGATGGTTTAACTGGTTTCGATAACTTCTTGGATGCATTCGAAAGGGAGGTGCCAGAGAAGCATCGCTTCCAGGCCTTAGATTAGGTGTTACACCCTACGTTTGCGAGATGGTGGGTTACGCACAAAGACAGTTCTGATGATTGACATATGTACAAAGAGATGATGAGATTGTAGTTTGGTCACCCATGAGTGCTGCTAATAGAGAAATATGATGGAAGGGATGATTTGCGTGATCACCTGGCTAAATGAATTAAGGTCTAGGGACCTGAGCCTCAGCTTGAATGGGTGCATTTGTTTTGTCATACCTTGGATGTAATACTGATGAACTGGTATTTGGAAACAGGGCTCTGCCATGGCACTGAAGAATGGGAAGTTTTGTGACAGGGATTCTTGATGACGTTTAGCTTTGAGGATGGGTTTGAAAGTATTAATAAGGCATTATAGGAAGTTAAGGTAGAAATCTTCAGACTACTGCAGGATCCCTTGGACTTAATTCAACTGGATTGGACCACCGAGCTGAGCCACACGCTGGAGTGCTACAATGTGATTGTCGAAGAAGAGGATGATGACCTGAGGACCATTAACATCACAAGGACTGAAGGTCACCACGAAGTTGAAGGACTACAAATTGAAAATCCAGATATCACCGCGTCACTAAAAACAAGCCAAGTAAGCTTTGGGACATAGGCGGAGCCAAAGTTTACAAATATTGGGGACTAATGGGATGACGCAACAGTAGATAAGGTTGTTGAATTACTTCACGAATACCAGGACTTGTTCCCGACGAAGTTCTTGGACCTAAAGGGGATAATATGGGACCTGGGGGTTATAAAAATTACACTGAAACCAGACATGAAGCCGATCAAGCAGAGACCTTACCACCTCAATCCGAAGTATAAAGAAAGGGTCCGCTTAGAATTGGATAAAATGCTTGCGGTGGGCATCATTGAACCAATAGAAGAGTTTGATTGGTTAAGTTGTTTTGGCTTCAAGGGGACGCCTTTATTGCTGAGGGGTTTCGCTCGGGCCTGTGGTAGACCCTGTTCAGTGGGAGATCTATGAGATCGATTCCGGTGGTGAAAGAAGATGGCGAGCAGCGGAAAGATAGAGATTGAAAAGTTCAATGGTCAGAGTTTTGAGTTGTGGAAACTCAAGATGGAGGATCTGTTGGTGGATAAAGATCAATGGATTGTGGTAGATCTGGATACTAAACCAACGGGAGTAACCAATGAAGAATGGAAGAAGTTGGATCGGAAGGCGAAGAGCACAATACGATTGTGTGTCTCAGATTCAGTATTGTTGAATGTATCAGGGGAAGCTACGGCGAAGGCTTTATGGGACAAGTTAGGGACTTTGTACCAATCTAAGTCTCTGGTGAATAAACTGTTCCTACGGAAAAACCTGTATAACTTGAGGATGAAAGATGGAGACTCGGTGACAGAGCATCTGAATGCATTTAATACTGTGGTAAGTCAGTTATTATCTGTTGATATTAAAATTTCAGATGAAGATAAGTGCATCAGTTTGTTGTGTTCTCTACCAGACTCGTGGGATAGTCTGTTATTGCAATAGGTAGCAATGCAACTGCTTTGCAGTTTGATGAAATAGTCTCAGCCTTGCTGACGGAGGAGATGAGACAGAAAAATATGGACAACCAGAATGGTGATGCCTTGTCTGTACGAGGACGGTCCCAGAACATAAACAAATATAAGTCATCGAGTGGGAGATCTAAATCTAGAGGGAGATCTAAATCCCCAGGAAAACCTACAAAGGTGGTGTGCTAGAAAT
>APFE030204133.1:1645-23069 GCA_000404065.3 Pinus taeda
AGGAGGAATCAGAAGATGAAGAGCCACAAACTCCGGCTGTGAGAAGATCAGCTCGAGAAAGAAGGCAGCCAGAAAGCTATAGTCCATCTGCTTTCCGTTCAAACTTTGCTTTGTCTGTTACTGATGATGATCCCAGAACTGTGAAGAAGCAGTGGATTCAGAGGATGGAAAACTCTGGAAAGAGGCCATGGTTGATGAAATGGCATCTTTGCACAAAAATGAGGCTTGGGATCTGGTGGAGTTCCCGGCTGGAAGGAAACCCATTGGCAGCAAATGGGTGTTCAAGAAGAAGACAAATGCAGAAGGGAAGGTGGAGAAATACAAAGCTCGGTGGGTAGCAAAAGGTTATTCCCAGGTGCCGGGAATTGATTTTGGTGATATTTTTTCTCCTGTTGCCAAGGTAACTTCTATTAGATTACTTTTATCTGTTGTTGCTGCTTTTGATTTTGAGGTAGAACAGATGGATGTGAAGACACATTTCTTCACGGGGATTTGGAAGAGGAAATCTACATGAAGCAACCTGAAGGCTTTGCGATGAAGGGTAAAAAAGAACTAGTATGCAAGTTAAAGAAGTCTCTGTATGGGTTAAAACAGTCACCAAGGATGTGGTATCAGAAATTTGATACATTTATACGGGGACTTGGCTTCACCAGAAGCAAAGCAGATCAATGTGTGTATTTTAAATTAATTGGTGACCGTGTTATTTATCTGGTCTTGTATGTGGATGATATGTTGTTGGTTGGAAATGACAAAGAAATTATCAGGATTTGAAGACCCAATTGTCCCAAAAATTCGACATGAAAGATCTCGGTGCTGCAAACTATATTTTGGGCATGGAAATTAAAAGAGATCGGGCAAAGAGGAAGCTATGGTTAAACCGGAGGAAGTATGTTGAGACAATATTGTAGAGGTTTAATATGCAGGATAGTAAACTGGTGAAGGTTCCTATTCCTGTAGGTATAAAGTTATCTGCTGAACAGTGTCCCAAGACACAAGAAGAGGAAGAGGATATGTCCCATGTTCCATATGCAAGTGCAGTTGGTAGCCTAATATATGTGATGGCCTATACTAGACCAGAAATTGCACATGCAATGGGAGTATTGAACAGATTTATGTCAAAACCAGGAAAGGAGCATTGGATAATAGTGAAGCGGGTTTTCAGGTATTTGTTGGCACTAGTGATTATGGTTTGTGCTACCAAGGAAGACCAGGATTGAACAAAGTGTTGGATATTCGTGGCTTTGTTGATGCAGACTGGGCTGGAGATCTGGATTAGAGAAGATCTACAAGTGGGTATGTTTTTAACCTATTTGGAGGTGCAGTCAGTTGGATGAGTAAGAAACAATCTATAGTGGAACTATCAACTACAGAGGCAGAATACATGGCAGCCACTCATGCAAGCAAGGAAGCAGTTTGGTTGCAGAGATTGTGTTCAAGTATGGGGTTAGTACAGGGAGCTATAAGGATAGACTATGACAGCCAAAGTGCAGTTTTCTTGGCAAACAACCCTGCTTATCATTCAAAGACAAAGTACATTGATGTTCAGTATCACTTTGTGAGGGATATGATAGAAGACAAAAAGGTGTTGCTGGTAAAGGTGGAAACTTTGAAGAATACTGCAGATGCATTGGCAAAATCTGTGAGCTCTGAGAAGTTCTCTTGGTGTAGAGAGGCAATGGGCGTTTCAGGGCCGGAAAAATGACTAAGCTCTCTTGTGGCTCCCCGTGGAAAGAAAACAACAAGTGGGAGAATGTTGGGTTGTGTTATATTCTTTCCACGACTAGCCCACGTAGTTAACTGGGGAGTTAGGAGGGGGGTGGAGCCCCCCTTTGTGACACCGATCGTGTAGCGGGGGGAATCACTGGGGGTTTTTGGGGTGCAGGTAACCCCACTCTATGGGGTCCGGGGCAACGCTTCGGAAAATTTTGGTTTTGGACCCTATGTTAGGTTGGGTGGACCCACCTATGGTTTTGTGCATGATTTTCGCACATGGTTTTGGATGCGATGGTTTCCAATCCATGGTTTTGGACGCGATGGTTTTTCGGTCCATGGTATTGGATGATTCGGCATGTATAAATATGTATTGTAACATTGAAAGGAACATAATGAAAAATCAAGCTGGTAGTCCCAGTTTTGGGATCCAGGGGAAAATATTTGTGTATATGTGTTTTATGTGATATGCTCTCGCATCGTTTATTTTCTGTGTTTTAGAATTCGTATGCAGGTAATTTCTGTATGGGGTTAAAACCTACAGGCAATCGGGGACATCCTGGCAGGATGCACTGCTCCCACATCTACATTTATAAAGTTGAAATGTCATGAACACATATATTTAAAAAAAAATAAGAAAATTAAAAATTAAAATTGTTTGCTTTTACCTCCATCATCATAATCCTCCCCCTCTGGAAGCGGCATATTCGAATCACCGTGAAAGTTAGTATCACTATAAGGCCAATCCTCTACTATGATTAGCTGTCATCGTAGCCATGAGAAGAAGGTGATCTTATAGGACATATGTTGGCCCCCAGTAATCCTAGGCATCAATGCACTCCAACGGACCATCCGTGGGTCTCATGGCAATGTCAGTTCCACCTTAGTGAGCTGGTAATGAAATAGCGAGATTCGCTCCAAAAAGAAGGTCACTAGAAAGAACCCATAACAAAACTTCTTCATGTTTCCCACCTTGGCTTTAGATAGCTTGTGCTTCATGTTTAAATTCATGGCTTCCGCCCAGTTGAAGATAATCGGCATTGTACAATCGATAGCATACTGAAACTTGGATTTATTGGTTTCATGTTGTGCTTGAGCCCCAACCACTCTGTTTATGGTCAACAACAACACTCTTAGCACAAGATCTTGAACAGTCATGATCTCTATCTTGCCACTCTTTTATTTTAGTGCTTCTGGGTAGTGTTCAGCAAGTAACATGGTCACACTTTCCCCAATAGACCTTAACCCATATAGATTAACTGGTTCCCCTCTCCGGGACCGTCCTGTGATGAAATAAATATCAGAAATTTCCAACTCCAGTTCTTGGTCCCGAATCATAAAAACTTCCCGATTGACATCCCAGAGACTGATCAGATACCATAGCAATTTAGGTTGAGCTCGTAGACCTGGTGTGAGGAAGAATTTGAGGAGCCCACAATTCCTCAAATCATTCAAGCAATTTGGGTCTTCCATTTCTTGTGTTTCAATGTCCTCATGCTCACATTTCTTCCAATCCACCATTTTTTGTGATTTTTTCCATGCAAAAACCATACAATCAAGTTAGTAAACATCCTTGGCTAGAAAAAATTGGATCTAATCGAAGAAATTAGGAAAAAACTTGGAAATTTTATGTTCATGGTGTCGGCATGATTTCTTTAAAAATAGTAGCACTGATGACGCATTTGACAGTGTTCATAACCCCCTATTGGCATGATTTCATGCTCGGAAATTGCGTCGACCGAGGGCAATTTTTTTGTTGCTAAAACCCTCTCAATAAATCCAAAAAACAGTTAAAACAGGTAAAACAAGCATGAAAATGGAGCTAAAGTTCTTGGCTCTTACCTACAACTGAAAGATCGTCAAATGGCCTCCCAGATCTCCCGCAATCTGCTCCTAAAAATCTAGGGCAAAAATGGGTGAAAAATGCTCCACAAAAGGTAAAATGGTAAAATGGTAAAAAATAATTACTTTTTCCTCCTTTTATTCACTTTTCATGAAATACTAGGGTTTCAAAAGTATTTTTGACCTATTTTTGCCTTCGAAACCGGATAATGCATTTACCTTTTGTGCAGCAACATGCGACGGATTTCTAATTATGGTACTAGAGTCACGGTTAAGCTCTTTCCTTGACTTGTAAAACTTGAATAAAAATATTGCCGATTTTTATTCCTTTTTGGACTCATAAAAGAAAATAAAAATGGGGGGTCCCTTTCAAGCTCTTTTCCAACTCTTTAAACGCGACAATATTGTTGAGATCTTGTCATTTTGAACTCGTTAAAGGTTGTGAAACGTCGTTTACCCATTATACATTTACCCCTTTGTCGAGCTGGGATAAACCATTTAAAAAAAGGTACTCCTTGACTGAAATGGTCAAGCAATTCTCTCAAGTATTCTTTTCTACCTTTTCGGGCTCGAGAGACACAAATGTACGAAAAGGGACCATGTGGAGTTTTCTTTTCCGTGTCTTTTTCAAACTCTCTAAAAATGAAAAAGATATTGAGTTACACGTTTGCCAGACTCATTAAAACATTAAACTACATTGGATTCATTGTCATGACGAACATGAGCTTATCCTTACTAGGGCTCATTAAACTTACTAGGTCAGATTCATCCGAAGGATGAACTTATAGTGCAAGAACATGCTATCCCCTTCAAAGCTTGCGATAAAAAATAACTGTGGTACCTGTGAGAAATGGTGGGGGAAAATTGGAAATTCGATCAGTTGTGTCAGGAGCTCACTCTTAAACATGAACTTTCTGCTTGGTGTTAGGTTTGGATATCCTCCTTTTCATCATTGACCTTCTTGGGTTGGTCCGTTCATTTTTTCCTACCATTTGATCATTGCCGCGTCATCATGACCACCGATCCTATGATCCAAAAAGCTGCCAAACTCCGAAGTCGTGTCATCGATATGTTCAAGAGTTAGTCCTTCTGCAGTTACACTTACTCCTGATTCTCTGTATAATCCGAAATCATTTACATCCCTTTGTCTCATGTCGATGATGTGGGACACATCATGGCCCTCCTTCAACATGGTCGCTTTCTGTCAACTTCAGCTCATTATCTAGGAAGCTGGCCGAGAGACTCCCTTCCAGTACCTTAGAGTTTGCATGCCCTAATGGCAAGTTCTTCGCACTCGATGACAAATTCACATCATTGACTTTCAATCGAGTGATTTCATGGGTGTTCGACTTCAGTTCCTTTATTCACATTCCATGAACTGTGTTGCTAGTACCTTGAGAACCATTATCATTATTGGTGGTTTCTCTTGCGCTTGTTATCGTTTCACATCATTGATCGATAATGAAGCGACTTTCTAGCATGTTCGACTTCAACACATTCATTCACATGTTAGGATTTGTACTTTGATTGTGTCATTTGGAGCACAAGACCCTGGGCTCAGATAACACCAGTAGGTTGTGAGGTGATGTGACATGATCATGTTCATATACATGTCTCTTTTAGATGGATGGTTGCGACCATACCATGAATTGTTATATGTGATCCTTCTCATTTTTGGATGGTTGCAACCATACCTTGGTTTCGTTATGATCCTCTCTATTGGATGGCTGCGCCCAAGCCTTGGATCCATTTACATGATCATGGTTGCGTCCATACCACGATTCATGTATCATTTGTCAGATTTTTCAGTGATGTATATGTATCTATGCTTTCTTGCAGGTTTTCTAATGATAAACTCCAGTTCCCCACGTCCACTTGTAAAGCATTTCACCCCTCTCTCTAGTTCAACCTTCATCCTTTAGGGGGCATCTGTTACACAACATTTTTTCACTGTCCCTGTACTCCCCGTCCACGATCCTAGAGGACCTCTACAGTGAAACCTAGATGCTTTCCCATCATGAAGAAACTCCCATTATGTCCCTCTTCATGAGTAGAACAATTCCCCTTTGTATCATTTCCCAACAATATTCCTTTTACCCCAGTTTACAAGACTGGCGCTACTGACTAGTTTCCTCCTCGCGCTGATTTGTAGAGATTAAAACTAGCACTAGCATCATACGAAGCAACTGAGCCCTTTTCCAGTCATGCTGATTCTCTTTTGGCAAGTTTTTTAAATACAGAGTCGAAGCTTCTAGGTCTAGAAGCTTTGTAACGGAAGTCTAGTAGATGGTTAGGCTGGATGGAGCCAAGGAAGTCAGTTTGGGATCCTTTCCCCTATTAGGATGGAACAAACCCAAGAGACAAGGCCTTCTCCCATGATGAGAGGAACCATATCCCCTCCATCCAAGCTATATAAACCTCTCTTTTCCCAAGCTAAACAAGTTTTTGGAGTGAGTTTGAATGATCAACAAACATCTATAGCTTGTAGCTTTCTAGTGTATGTTTGAGGGAGAATAGCGTGTTTGGTTTGCTTTGAGACTAAAGGGAAGAGGCCTTAAAACTTCCATTGTTGGGGCTATCTAGTAGATGCTAACAGAAGTGTGGGAACTCAGAGACATCAAAGGAGACCAACAACGTCAAGCCATTGGTTTTAATCTCTTTATGAATTTATATGAATACAACTACTGATTAATTTCCTACATGAAGTGTTATCTTACATCTTTACGGCTTAATGTTCCTGGACCTATTAAGTATGTTGAATACAATATTGTATGCTATCACGTTTGTTGTTGTTGTTTGTTTTCTTGTTTCAGGTATTCGAAGGAATTAAATGAAAGATAGTTGGAGTAAGGAAATAGGATCATCACCAAGCAGAGTAGCGTTCTAAGAGGTAGGCCCTCTTATTTGATTCTAGCTTTAGGAGATTTTCCACAAATTGTTTGTTTATGGTTAGACCTGGTCTCTCGAGCTAGAATAATTATTTGTATCTGCATTGAGAATTTACCTGCACCAAACCATTTCTATGCATTCCTTGGAAACAACATGTCCCAAGTAATGTACTTATGTCTGAAAGAAGTTGCATTTAGTAAGCTTGGCATACAACTGATGCTCTCTTAGCAATCTAAATATTTTTGCTAATTGTTTAGTATGCTCTTCTTCATTCTTAGAATATATCAATATATAATCAATGAATACAATCATAAACGTGTCCAAATAAGGAAGTAGCACATTATTCATCAAACATATGAAAGTAGGTGGAGCATTAGTCAAACCAAAAGAAACCACAAAAAACTCATAATGCTCATACATGGTCTGGAAAGCAGTCGTGTATATTTCCTCTTCTTTGATGCATACCTCATGATATCCTGATCTCAAATCAACCTCCGAGAACATTGTTTCTCCCTTCAACTGATCAACTAAGTCATCGATCCTCGACAATGGATACCTATTCTTGATGGTTACCTTGTTCAGTTGCCTATAATCAATGCACAACTTGAGATTCAACTGTAGTTAGCCATGGTCAACCTAGTTAGACATGGGCAATCAATGTCAACCATGTTTATTTTAACATATATAATATTTATCATAAGGTTTATATACCTTGGTTTATGATATTTATCTTAGGGTTTATCATAGGTTTTTCTCAATATGAAAATCGATCAAGGTCAAACATGGTCAAACATTGCATTATGACAAGGATTGTCTCAATATGAAAATCAACCATGTTCCAATGTCGCATTATGAAAAATATTGTTTGAGTATGAAAATAAACCATGGTAATCCATGGTCAACCATGTTTATTTTACGGTTTCTAATGTTTGTCTTAACATTTTTATATCTTGGGTTTATAATATTATTCCATTGGGTTTATAATCCCTTTGGTTTTTAGTATTGATCCCTTTGGTTTTTAGTATTGATCCCTTTGGTTTATTATTCCATTGGGTTTATAATATCAATCCCTTGGGTTTATTGATCTAAGGGTTCATATTCCCAGGGTATAAAATTATTCATAGGGTTTATAATATTAATCTTTAGGTTTAATATAAATCCATTGGGTGTATAAGCATGGTCACCCATGGTCAAATTTTGCATTGTGATAAAGATTGTCTCAATATGAAAATCAACCTAGTAAAACATGGTCAACCATGTTTGTTTTAGCGTTTATAATATTTATCTTAGGGTTTATATATTAATTTATTTATAATATTAATCCTTTGGGTTTATCGCTTGGGTTTATTATTTTTTTTTTTATGAAATATATTTATATTTTGAAATATTTATTTATTTATTTATGAAATATAGTTATTTGCTTATTTTTTTTTATAAAGGTGACTAATTATGAAATATATTTGTTTATTTTTAATATATTTTTTTCGAAAGATTGTCTCAATGTGAAAGATTGGACCATGCTCAACCATGGTCCAACGCCACATTGTGACATATGTTGTCTCAATATTAAAATCAATCATGGACAACTATGGTCCAACGTCACATTGTGAGAAATATTGTGTCAATATGAAAATCAATCATGGTCAATCATGGTCAATCACGCTCAACCATGGTCAATAACCATGGTCACATTTTGACAAAGATTATTTTGTGGTCCAATTTCTCATTGTGACAACCATGGTCCAACATCGCATTGCGACGAAGATTTATATCAATATGAAAATCAACCATGGTTAATTATGGTCCGACGTCACATTGTGATAAAGATTGTCTAGATATGAAAATCAATCATAGTCAACCATGGTCCAACGTGACATTATGACAAAGATGGTCTCAATATGAAAATCAACCATGGAAAATCATGGTCAACCATGTTTATTTTAGGGTTTATAATATTTATCTTAGGGTATATATGCCTTGGGTTTATAATATTAATCCATTGGTTTTATAATACCTTGGGTTTTTAGTATTAATCCCTTACGTTTATAATTCGTTTGGGTTTATAATATCAATCGCTTGGGTTTATTAATCTAATGATTCTTTTCCTATGTAATAATATTATTCATAGGGTTTATAATATTAATCTTAGGGTTTATAATATTAATCCTAGGGTTTAATATAATTCCCTTTGGTTTATAATCATGGTCAACCATATTAGTTTCAAATTCAATTGTGACAAAGATTGTCTCAATATGAAAATAAACCATGGTTTACCATAACAAATTTGAATAAGAATTTAAAATATAAAAATTTTATTAAAAATAAAAAATAAAAATAAAATAAAATAGTGCTTGAACAAAACTATGACTTTCACAGCAAGAGAAATTTGGACCCAAGACACAATGAACCCATACAACATCTATTTGAAAATTATTTTTACTTTGACTAAGACTATTTTTTCCTTCTTGGTGTTTTGTTAGTCCATGCAGTGATTATACAAAATTGTTCTCAATAGTTCAATAAGTTTTAATGTTATATTTAATTCAACATTTTCTCCTACATAATAAATGTTTAAAAACAATTCTCAATTAATCAATGATTTGGTGGCCTTATTTGGCCTTTTTTGTAGAATCACTACTATTATCCTCAATACATTAGGTTGATATAGGTAAATATAAATTAATTTTTTTCCAAGTCATGTAATGTTAGAACTCAATCTTTAAAAAAAATGCTAGAACTCATTTAACATTACAAGTTGTACTCAATATTATTTCCTTGGGTTTATGATCCCTTAGGCTTTTAGTATTAATCCCTTCAGTTTATTAATCCCTTGGGTTTATAATATCAATCCCTTAGGTTTATTGATCTAAGGGCTCATATTCCTAGAGTATACAATTATTCATAGGGTTTATAATATTAATCTTTAGGCTTAATATAAATCAATTGAGTTTATAATGATGGTCAACAATGGTCAAATGTCACATTGTGACAAAGATTGTCTCAATATGAAAATCAACCATGGTATAACATGGTCAACCTTGTTTATTTGAGGTTTTATAGTATTTATATTTGGGTTTATATACTTAGGATTTATAATATTAATCCCTTGGGTTTTAGTATTTATCCCTTGGGTTTATAATATTAATACGTTGGGTTCATTAATCTAAGGTTTCAATATCCTAAGGTGTAATATTTTTCTTAGGGTTTATAATATAAATCCCTTGGGTTTATAATCATAGTCAACCACAGTATAATGTCACATTGTGACAAAAATTTTCTCAATATGAAAATCAACCATGGTCTAACGTCGAATTGTAACAAAGATTGTCTCGGTATGAAAATCAACGACGGTAAACCATGGTCAACAATGTTTATTTTAGGGTTTATAATACTTATCTTAATGTTTTTATGCCTTAGGTTTATAATATTTATCCCTTGGGTTTAACAATATTCCCTTGAGTTTATAATCTCTTGGATTTTTAGTGTTAATCCCTTGGCTTTATTAATCTCACTATGAAAAGCAACCATGGTGAACCTTGTTCCAACATAGCATTGTGACAAATATTGCCTCAATATGGAAATCAACCATGGTCAATAACGATGCTCACATTGTGAAAAAGATTGTCTCTTGGTCCAACATCGTATTGTGACAATCATAGTCATTCATGGTCAAACATGGTGCAATGTCGCATTATGACAAAGATTGTCACAATATAAAATCAACAACATTGTCCATTGTCACATTGTGACAAATGTTGTTTCAATATGAAAATCATTCATGATCAACCATAGTCCAACATCACATTTTGACAAAGATTGTGTCAATATGAAAATCAACTATGGTCAACCATGTTTATTTTAGGGTTTATAATGTTTATCTTAGGGTTTATATACCTTGGGTTTAATATCGGTTACAGTTTATAATATTTATCTTAGGGTTTATATACCTTGGATTTATAATATTAATCCCTTGAGTTTAATATTATTCCCTTGGTTTTATAATCCATTGGGTTTATAATCATGGTTAATCATGGACCAACGTCACATTGTGATAAAGATTTTCTCAATATGGAAATCAATCATGGTCAAACATAGTCCAACATCACATTGTGACAAAGATTGCGTCAATATGAAAATCAACTATGGTCAGTGATGGCCAACCATGTTTATTTTAGGATTTATAATATTTATCTTAGGGTTTATATACCTTGGGTTTATAATATTTATCCCTTGGGTTCAATATTATTCCCTTCGGTTTTTAATATTAATAATATCAATCTCTAGGGTTTATTCATCTAAGGATTCATATCTTAGGATGTTAATATTGTGTCATAGGTTTTATAATAATAATCTACGAGCTTAACATAAATCCATTGAGTTTATACCATGGTCAACCATAGTCAAACATCACATTGCTACAAAGGTGGTCCCATATGAAAATAAATAAATGATTAATTATTTATTATAATTATATTAATTAACTAATATTAAGATTTATTATTATTATTATTATTATTATTATTATTTATATTTTATTATGAATAGAAGTAATTATTATTTATATTATGGAATAATATTACTATTAAATTTAAATATAAAATAATAATATTAATTAATGATAAATAATAATTATTATTTAGTAATAATTATTATTATTTTAATATGATATAATAATATCGATTAACAAAATAATACAATTAAATGTTAATAATAATATTTTATTAATATAGTTGTTTTTGTAATATATATTATATATTTTATTAATATTTATTAATATTAAATCAATATCATTAAAGTTTATAAGCATTATGCAGTGATTGATATACCTCTTCAATGTATATACAATATTTACTAAATGTGATTGGTGTAGTATATTGTTTTAAAAATATGTCTCTATCATATAAAACAATTAGAAAACAAAAGTTTTGATGGTTTAAAAAATTGAAGTAGTCTCACTATTTTATATTTGTGCATTGTTTTGGTATATTTTTTTTTGTCAGTTCTCCCATAAATCCAACAATTTTTTTTGGACTTAGAAGTTTAAGTTATGTACTTTATATAGCATTCAAAATTAAAATTTAAGCAATTCAAAATTACATATTTTATATATATAGAGATTTTTTCAAATTTTACACTCTAAAACATTTTTGTATGAAAAAATTTGATCCCTATCAAGGATACACTAGATCTGTGATTAAAAAAAATTCTATATTGATTAATAATTCACAAGAAATAAAACCTTTGAAATACTTAATTTTTATTGTCAAACCAATCTTAACTTAATTATTTAAAATAACTTGCCACAAAATATCTTTAAATTTTGAACCATCACTTTGTTTCCTTAAACACAACTTCTTAAATAAATTTATTTAACCTATTTAAAAAGACTCGTTCAACAAAATAATACTTCATAAAACATCTAACCTCTAACTTACAGTTTAACCTCAACTAACAAACCAGGCAAGTTGTTTCGGAAATAGAAAACCAGCCTTCCTAAAATAAAATCCGAGGGTGGCTTTTAAACACTTCTTAAACCATCAAAATTAACTTTAGATTAATACCAAAAAGTAATTTAAGCTATTTAAAAAACTGAATGCCTTAGTTTTGATTTAGACTCTCTCAACAAAAATCATACTTCCTAAAACATCTAAACTCTGACTTACAGTTTAACCTCAGTAAAACAATCCATGCAAGTTGTTTCGGAAATAGAAAATTAGCCTCCCTAACATAACTTCCCAGGGTGTTCCCGAGTCAGAGACATCTAATATAGTTCAAACCAATACCGACCGCAGCTCCAACGTCCGAGTCCACCGGAAGAAGCCATCTTACCCGAAGGATTTATAAGACCGCATCAACTGGATAATTTAATCAAGCAAAGGAAGAGTATTCACCTATTTATTGATTGATCCAAACATTACAGGATCCATACACGAATCCTTAGTTCCATTCCCGCCTTTTCTGAAGCAGTGTCCGTTTCAAATTGCAGTTATTGTATGGTTCTGTATAACCCTGATACCTATTTTACCTGCTTCTATGTTTGTGCACTTTGCTGAACAATCCCTGTAGTTCTTTTGTCTACAAATCCTGTTGGGCATCTATCATTATACATAGATTCAATTGGGTTGTCATCAGATTAAGTGAATTGTATTCAGATTCAATACCCAACTTGTCAAAAGTTTCAATGCAGTATTCATCTGTAATATAAAAACGTTGTGCATACCCTGACATAAATATTTGCGGTATTGATTGTTTTCTGCTCTGCTATTTTCAGTGGATTTTGTTCTGCGATTCTCAAAATTTATCAGCATGTCGATGGGAATGCCACATCAAATTGGCTCCTCGTGTGGAAGTATTTTAACAGCTGAAAAACTTTCATATTCGGAGACCTGTTCTGATTGTTGTTTGGATGAGGCGGGAAGAATTGTATCAGCTCAATGGAGTCCTGCTTCAGGTCTGAAATGTAAAACCCGGAGACCTAAAGTAGATTTTGTTATACACCGACTGCAAGTTTCTACTTCTGCTGTAAGCTCATGTAGTTCTTCACCCTCTGCCAATGATGGGTGGAGAAGGCCTGTTCATAGTCCAAGAGGACAAAATGGCCAAATTCGGTCTGACTTATCGGCGGCCTGCAAGTCCTTTGAGTCCCAAACTCTGGTTCCTGCCACCGATTGGGAAGCTGGACTTGGTGCCCAATTTGAGCAGAGTTACGAAGAAAAAGTGCATGTATTACCTGTGGGTGCTGTGAAAAGGCATAGAGCTGGGGCAGTCCCTGTATTTGTTATGCTCCCTCTGGATAGCATAAACCATAACAATAGCGTCCATAGACAGATGGCTATGAATCTCAGTCTTCAGGCGTTGAAGAGTGCTGGTGTTGAGGGAGTTATGATGGATGTTTGGTGGGGTCTTGTTGAACGAGAGGCTCCAGGGCAGTATAACTGGTCTGGATACAGAGAGCTGTTGGAAATGGTGAAGAGCCATGGATTGAAAGTCCAGGCTGTAATGTCATTTCACCAGTGTGGAGGAAATGTTGGGGATTCTGCCAAGTATGAACGCTAAATTTTCCGTATAAAACTCAATTATTTCTTCTGTGAAAGTCCAATTTATTAAAGTGAAAATCATGCTGTTTTAGGCCTTAGAATGGTTCAGGAATTGAATGTTTATGTGCTTTGTGATTGTGCAGTATTCCATTGCCTAAGTGGGTTGTTGAAGAAATAGACCGAGATAATGATCTGGTCTACACAGACCAATGGGGCAGGCGAAACTATGAGTATATTTCGTTGGGATGTGATAATCTCCCAATTTTGAAGGGAAGAACGCCTGTCCAATGCTACGCTGATTACATGACGAGTTTCAAGGAGAGTTTTAAGGATCTTTTGGGGGAAACCATTGTGGTAAGTTTTAACTAGTTTTACGGTGTTGCTAGTTGTTTGGTCACAGGGTACATCTAAGCTTTTCCCTCCCATTTTTAAAATAGAAATGCATCTAACAATCATGATAAAAGAGAGCATAGCTCCAATCTCTTGAGATTCTGTAATTTGATATTAATTTTGAGGTGTAACCTGTCTTGTTATTTTCTCAATTATTTTTTCTCTCAGTAACTTTTGGAAATTTGTGTCTTATTTGAAAATGCATTTACATTGTTAAAAGGCTCAAGCTTAATTCTGCTCGCTGTTCCTCCGCTTATTAGTTTCTTGTGGATCGAACTTAATTCTGTGCTTGTTTGCCTTCCACAATCTCTCTGTTTTTCTTAGTTGCTCAAGCCTCAAAATTAATTCGATGCTCCTTAGTTTTCCATGAACCCACTGTGTTTTGGGATATCTGTATCAGACTTGGTCAAGAACTCAAATATCTCTATCTTTGACCAAAATGAAAGATCCCTACGTCTGACAAGTCCCAGGTAGGATATCTATTCTGCCAAATTTGCATAGGATTTACACCTAGCTTTGAAAGAATATTGTTCATGGTGGGGAAAGCTTGTTTCTGAGAGATTTAAACCTTGTTCATGGGAGATTCAAACCTAGGTTCTCCACACAAAGATCACCATACTATCTCAAATCAAAAGATCCTGCGATTGAGAAGCCGCGGGTGAAGTATCTACCAATTCACCCAAGATTTGTACTTGGCCCCGATCTTTGAACAAGTAAAATGGGCCATGAGTTGGAAAACTTGTTTATTGGAAATTCAAGACATTGTTAGGTTTGAAAGACCCCTGCTTTATCATCTAGTCAAACTCCTGTCAACCATATTTTCTCTATTTTGCCTGATTCAATTTCTCTAGGCCTCAATTATTGGGTATATGCTTGGTCTAATCATGCTCACTCTTTGAATAGGAGTCTTAGATAGCTCTAATATGCTCCATGTTGCAACTTGCACCTCATTTTTACCACGGAGTTATGGTATTGATTTGTTTGTCGCCAGCCTCTTGTTGTACCTTTGGCCACATTTTCACAACAGATGTTTGCCCCAACCTCATTTTTACCAGAGTTTGTTTACTCTTTACCCCAACCCTCTTTTTAACAGAGGTTGGATATATATAAGAGAGGTTGGATATAGATTGTCTCTAGTACATAGCTTACACATTGCTATTGTGCATCCTGGCACGGAGATTGGATGACCCAAATATTTCTATGTAGCCCCATCTTTTATGATCAGAGCTTCGTTTTTCATGTGTCTATAAATGATGGCTTATGAGCAATTACCATGACCAAACTTGTCTTTATGAATTTTCTACAAGACATGTCCTTGGGCTGAAAATACTATAACCTGTTTTGGTCCCAACTTTTATGATCAGGGCTTCTTTTCTATGTATCCATACAGGTTTTAGTTATATGTCTTAGAAAATACTATAACCTGTTTTGGTCCCAACTTTTATGATCAGGGCTTCTTTCTATGTATCCATACAGGTTTTAGCTGTATGTCTTAGAAGTAATTTTCTTGATGTATGATATATCCTGTTCTAAAGATACGATGATGCATCTATCCAGCTTGGACATAGTAATCTGGTTTGTTTTGTATTTGTGTTGTAGGTTAAAAGCCTTGGGCATTGGTATTAAAACTGTCTGTTCTATATGCTTCCTCTTATGAAGCATCTCAATATGTTCTTTCCCTATTTGCATTTACCAGAATGCAATACACTTATGTTGAAAACGTTTTAACTAGTGCCCAACTTGTTCGATGAGCCTCGACCACATGTATGTGTTTTGCATGCTACAAGTCTGAGTTATCAGTTTAGTCTTTTTATGTCCAAACTCCCTAACCTGTATTAAGCAAGCTTGCTATCACCATGCCTTGTTTTTCTTGAAATATTATTGATCCTAATGCCTACCATATCTAACTATCTGAGTGTTAGTAATGACAACAATTAAAAGAATAATTTGCAAATGTAATTATATTGTTCAGACAGTTGCGCGACAATAGGAAGTTATGTAACAATGTTTTCCTATTAAAATGATGTTGCCCGGGAGGCTTGTTGTATTGTTGGAGAGTGATGATCTTGAATAATAAGAATTCCAATCCCTTGACCCATGGAGGTTTCCTTGACACACTGTCAAAGTTTTACCACATAAAATTCTGTGTCTACTTGTGTCAATTTAGTTTCTGTTTCTTGTGTACATTTTCTTTCTTGTTTATGAAATCTATGGGCTCTAAATACCAACACTGGCTGTTGTTTTAAGTAATGTGCTTTTGGTTGGATGTTAAAGCAAGCCTAGAATTTGAACGTAGAATTTAAAATTTGTCTATCATGGGTGTAATTTGTCCATCATAATACAGGAAATTCAAGTGGGAATGGGTCCCACAGGAGAGCTGCGGTATCCATCTTATCCTGAGAGTCATGGTACATGGAAATTCCCGGGGATTGGAGCATTTCAGTGCTATGATAAGGTATAAACATTTATCTTTTAAATTTTCCTCTGGTTAACAGAACTGCATCTTACCTTTTTTATACAAACACACATAATATTATAGCTGGTATTTGGGTTTAGTTTTTTTAGGCCATTCAGGTCAAATCCCATTTAGTAACTAGTTTGGGCATCCCTGTATTGCAGTTTATGATCTCTAATCTTAGAGCCACAGCTGAAGCTGCTGGCAAGAAGGAATGGGGTAATGGAGGTCCAAGTGATGCAGGTCACTACAACAACTGGCCTGAGGACACCCCATTTTTTCGCAGAGATGGTGGCTGGAACTGTCCTTATGGTGAGTTTTTTCTGAAGTGGTATTCTGGTATGCTTCTTGATCATGGAGAGAGAATCCTAAGAGCAGCTGAAGCCATTTTCCGTGGCACTGACACCAAGCTTTCTGGGAAAGTGGCTGGTATTCATTGGCATTATGGAACCAGATCTCATGCCCCTGAACTTACTGCTGGATATTATAATACCAGATTCAGAGATGGGTATCAGCCTATAGCTTCCATGTTTGCAAGACATGGGGTGATTTTCAATTTTACTTGCATTGAAATGAAGGATTGGGAACAGCCAGGAGATGCACAGTGCTCGCCAGAGAAGCTGATCAAACAAGTCATCCTTGTAACTAGGAAGGCTGGGGTCCCTCTGGCCGGCGAGAATGCCCTTCCAAGATTTGATCAAGGTGCACACAATCATATCATTGGGAATGCCAGTCTCCGACTACCAGAAGATGGTCAAAACACCACAGTCGAACCAATGTGTGCATTCACGTATTTGAGAATGAGCCAGCATTTGTTCCAGCGTGAAAATTGGAGCTTATTTGTCTCATTTGTTACGAAAATGGCACAAGGAGGGGCGACCTCAAACTCATGGGAGCAAGAACATAGAGATACAGACTCATTTGTCCATGCTACGGGCCCATTGATCCAAAAGGCTGCTGCACTCTTGCATAATTAGGCCTAAAGTATACGTTTTTTTCGCAGCAAGCAAAATCTGAATGTAAACAATATTTATTGGTAATTGGTTCCTGTATATATCCTACTCCTGCATGTAAAATTTGCCCAAAGACAGGCTTTTAATGGCTATGCCAAATCAGTATAATTAGTCCTTATAATATTAACATGATTTCTAACTCTTTATTCTTGGTAGAGTTAAATTATTTTTATATCTGATTAGACAATAACTCACTTGTAGAATTGAGGCTTCTGTGATTCATCATAGTTATAAGAAGAGCTTCGGCGTAAATCACATGAAAAAGATATTTGTCGACGGGTTTTGAACCAACTAGTGTGGTTCATCATCAGGACAAATTGGTTCGAAACGCGTCGACAAATATCTTTTTCATGTGATTTACGCCGAAGCTCTTCTTATAACTATGATGAATCACAGAAGCCTCAATTCTACAATAACTGACTTGTTAAGCCAATTTTATAATATTTTAACAATTTTCTAAACAATCAAGCAATTGTTAAACAAATTTTGTAAGATTTTTACAATTTTATAAAGTTTCAGTTTAATTGTTTGTCGTTTTTAGTATGTAAAACCGTTCGACTATGGCATTTTAACTATATCATATTTATTTTAATTCAAATTTAATATTATTAACTAAACATTTATTTAATTAAATGGGTAGGGATTTGATACTAAAACCAAGAATTTTTTTATATAGTTAATTAAATGGGTAGAGATTTGGTACTAAAACCGAGTTGGATTCTAGGTTAGTACTTTACAGTTTTCGAATATCTCAGAAATTTAACTGATCAAATCCTTGCAGAAAGGAATTTCCAAACCCTTACAGAAAGGAATTTCCTTACATCTCGAAGATCTTTTGGTTACATTTTAACTCTGATATTTACTATATATTCAAAAAAACATACCTTACAAGAAAATATAGTTGCAATACATCGGATAATACTTTAAGAATGAGGGTTTGTTTTGCTCAGATCAACATCTTGCTTTGAAAATTTTTGGGTTCGGTAACAACGCCACAAATCTTTTTGCTGCTCTGGACTGGGCTTGTTTTCATAGTTTTTAAGTTTGTTTTTGGTTAGTTGAGAGTGATTTTTTAACCATTCTAATTGAGCTAAGAGATATATTTTACATTTAGTACAAAGAGATGTGTAAGTTTGTCTATTCGACAGTGACTTTTTAAAATAAAAATTATGTTCTAAATAGAAAAATAAAAATAAATATCTAATATAATAAAAAAAATTGAATATGTTGTCGAAAAATTGAATATGTTTTGAGAAAAATAATATCCGCTATAATTTAAAAAATTGATATATTGTAAGAAAAATAATATTGGTTATAATTAAAAAAATTGAATATGTGTAGAAAAATAATATCGACAATAATAAAAAAAATTGATATATTTGTAAAAAAAATTATAAGTAAAAAATATCTGAATAAATGTTTAAATTTTAATAATTTTTCAAAAATATTTCAACTAGAATTCAAATAAACTTTTGAAGATATATATTACTAATTTAAATTTATATCAACTTTATACAATATATATATATATATATATATATATATATAATATATATATATATGGTTAATTTTTTATTTAGTCTTATATATATTTTATTTAGCATTAAAAAATACAATGAAAAATAACATATTGTATTTTACACTCTAAAAATGCTTGCCAGTAAAAAAATTTGATCTCTAGACTTATATTAAATCCATATTTCAAATAAATCTATGCTGCTACTAGCTCAACTTCCATAAAAACTTGTAATTTTTCAAATTTCGTATAAAGCACCTCAATTTTCTTGTTCACTAAAATTAATTGTAAAGCCCTTTAGTTATTTACTTTATTTGCTAAGTCACTTCGCCTATTCATGAGCTCCAATATAGAAACCACTATTTATTAGTCATTTGATTTGTCCAGGCTAGGGCTTGCTCGAGGGTAAGCTAGTTTAAGGATGCCATTGATCCATTCCTGCGAAATTGCACCCCAACAATTATGTCAACGAAAAGGAAGCTTGTTTCACTATTGATTAACAAGTAATGAGGACACACTATATTTGGAGCGGGATAAATAGATGGAGCTCCTCTGCTGGAGTCACGATTGTCGTTACACCAAAATCCACCGGTGCTAGTAAACAGACACATCGCTAGTGTTAAGCACATGCCACGAAACACACAGGGAGCGTTGAATTATCCTTCTACACCGCCATTAATGGGAAGCATTGGATTATCCAATTCCCAACAATCCGCCCCCAACGCGAACCAGGTGTGTTTCAAACTCGAGACTTTTGGCTCTGATACCACTTGTTGGAGTCACGATTGCAGTTACACCAAAACCCCCGCAGGTGTTAGTAAACAAACACATCGCTAGTGTTAAGCACATGCCACGAAACCCATGAAATACATGGGGAGCGTTGATACCAGGTGTTAGTAAACAAACACATCGCTAGTGTTAAGCACATGCCACGAAACCCATGAAATACATGGGGAGCGTTGATACCACTTGTTGGAGTCACGATTGCAATTGCACCAAAACCCACAAGTGTTAGTCCACAGACACATCGTTAGTGTTAAGCACATGCCACGAAACCCACAAAACACATGGGGAATGTTGAATTATCCTTCTACACCGCCATTAACAAGAAGCGTAGGATTATCTAATTCCCAAGAAAAACTCCTCTTATGGGATGATGACCCCAATTGTAAGTAATTAATACAAAGGCAACAATTACCATTGACATTATGTGCAAAAGAATTTCACATTTACTTCAAAATGTTTGGGACTTAAATGCTTACTTGAATAACCAAGCATATTTAAATGGAATTGCCCTAGTTGCACTCTGCAATACCCCATTGATTGCCATTTGTCTTTGTTGGTGGTGTCACATAAGGGCCTAAGACAGATGTCTTTAGAACCTGCGTACTATATATCCATATTCTCAGATGATTTCTACGAGCTGCTTAATTATTAACATTGAATTCCAAATACCAGTCATGGAAGAATCCATTTGTTTATTACTATTCCAAGTCCTTTCTACAGAGCTATATATTTTGTTGGGTTGTTTGTCAGTCTCTGTGCCCCGAGCAAATTGAATCTTTCTTTATTTCCTTAATTTGGAATTTAACTTATAAACATTCATATTTTAAAATTTAAAATAAAAAATTATACATTATCTACCATTATGTTTGAGTGTTTAAAATTATTTTTTAATCAGATATGAAAAAGATGAGTAATAGTTGTTTGTAAAAATTAAATAAATTATACATCATCATGTTTGGGTGATTAAAAGTATTTTCTAATCAAATATGAAAAAGATGAATAATAGTTGTTTGTAAGTTTATGTTTTGATTAGAATTTGAAGAAACTGAGTTTGGAACATGATCCATGGTTTCTATTTTTAGATTGCCATGAGTCCAAAAGAGATCCTATTATTAGGAACCGCTATTTTGTCTTGATGATAAGTCTTGCTCTGGACTGAAACATCTACTTAAAAATGAAAATAATGAATCAAGTTCTAGACTCAATTTTTTAAAAAAGAAAAAGAAAAAATGAATAATTTATTTTATATTCAACATGCAATTAATATATGACATTTTAAATTATATTAATAACACAATAACATTATAGTGTTATCATTAATACATCATTAAGTATTAATATATTTATTTTAAATTTTATTAAAACTTTGATGATACATATTGTTATACGTGATGTTTTATAGGAATAACACTTCAACGTTATCATTGATAACCCACTATGAAGGAGATGTTGTAGTGTTGGTAAATGAGTGTAAACATTTAAATAATTTTTTTTCAAAGATAATATACTTCCATATTAGGTGTAGAATTCCATATGCAAATTCTTTATATCACATGGATTATTTTAGAACACATTTTTTTTTACAATGTGGTTTATAGACATGGGAGATCAGTGGTAGCAAAGCCTAACCCCAATAACGTTGAGGAAAATTGACCCTATAACCTCTCATTAACAAGGTGCTTTAACCACCAAAACTCCACTAATTAAACTAACCCTTAAGACTCTAAATGTTTAAAATACTTGTATCCATGTACCATCATTCTAAAAACTTTATGTATGTATATAT
>APFE030204133.1:23842-44894 GCA_000404065.3 Pinus taeda
GGATGAAATATTTGAAGAGATTAATTTTTTTTAGATGTAAATCTCTTTTAAAGTAAAAAGATAAACAATGGTTTTTAAGTGTCATTTTTTTGAAAGATTATTGGTTTATTTTCTGATTTAATTTGTCTAGAATCTGCATAGATGCATTGAAATTACAAGTTTGATGGGTGAACTTGAAATCACAAGTTTGATAGGTGAACTTGAAATCACAAGTTTGATGGGTGAACTCTTTACAATCGAAGTGTCCCAAGGGTTTTTGAGAGTGCTAAAATCCTTATCTGCAATAAAAGATTAATCCAAAAGATAATAGGAGGCTACATTAGAAAGAATACCATGGGAAAACTATTTTATTTTCTTTTGTTTTATTTCCTAGTAAAAAATGTTAAGCATTATATCTCTACCATAATGCTCTAAAGAGGGGCTCTCAACACAATAATAATTTATTTTTAAGGTTATTGTAATATATAATTGGTGTATTAGATCCTTTATTTGTTAGACAAGGGACTCACCTTTGTCCAAGGATTTAACTACTAAAGTTTAGGAGAGGGAATTTCAAGAGATATATTTGGCCCATTGTTATAAGTCTTGAAGAGTAGGCTACCCCTAGGATAGATCCCACCCCATGGGGTGGGAACATTTAGGCTCTTGCTAAGTCATTAGTTCTTGGTAGGATAGATCCCACTCCCATGGGGTGGAAACATCTAGGCTCTTGCTAAGTCATTAGTTCTTGGTATATCTGGATTGCGAGTTCTTGAATATACTATTGGTGTTAAAAGTTTGATTTGAGGCTCCAACATATTACCTATTCACCATAATTCTTAAAATAAATAAATTAGGAAATATATATACTCTACCATTTTTTAGATTTGAATGTATGACTATATATAGAATAGTCTTTAAGTGAAATGATTCCTTTAATAATTTTGAGTTTAAAAAGTTTAAATATAAAAATCTTAAATTGTTCAAAACTACTAACACAATCTTTATTGATTTCAAAATTTTCATGTACAATATGCATATGTTTCATTGGTTTAGATTGAGTGATTGAGATAATGGTTGTTTATCTTTTTCACCTAATTTCAATTCCCTTAAGGGACTTGGCTACTTGAAATAAGGCTAGTGGAATAAATCATAAAATCTTAGGGTGTTATCAAGGTAGAGATATGTAATATAGTATAAAACAATTGGGACAGCATGTCCAACTGAAGAGTCTGCTGGAAGCAGGGTTGGAAGGGTTGGAATTTCAAAGAAGACTAGCTTGTCAGAGTTGACGTTTTTCAGAGTTTCCAATTTGTTTTTATAGTTTCAAAGCAGAGACTAGCTTGTCAAAGTTGACGTTTTTCAGAATTTCCAACTTGTTTTTACAGTTTCAAAGCAGATTTTGAAGATTTTGTAATTTTTTTAACTTATATTTGAAAGACAAATCACCCCATGACGAACAATTTACCTGTCTAATTCCAGCACAGCCAGAAGTGTATGCAACTTGGCTAAAATTTTGGTTCATACGGCCGCGTCAACTGAATAGTTTCAACAACGATGTTTCACATCGAACCAAATGAGAGTATTCATCTATTTATTGGTTTATCCCGAGGCAGAATCCATACACGAATCATTAGTTCCATTCCCGCCTTTTCTGAATCACTGTCCGTTTTCAAATTGCAGTCATTGTATAGTTCTGTACAACCCTGATACCAATTTTATCTGCTTCTCTGTTTGTGCACTTTGTTTAACAGTCCCTGTAGTTCTTTTGTATATAAATCCTGTTGGGCATCTTTCATTACACATAAATTCTTTTGGGTTGTCATCAGATTGAGTAATCTGTGTTCAGATTCAATCCCCAACTCGTCAAGAGTTTCAATGCAGTATTCATCTGCAATATACAACGTTGTGCATACCCACACATAAAATTTTGCGGTATTGATTGTTCTCTGCTTTGCTATTTTCAGCGGATTTTTCTGAATGATAAGATTACAGCTTATTTGGAACAGAGTTGTTTATAATGCGATTTTTTGGAGATTACGGTGACGGAATCCGGCGAAGAAATTGAGGTTAAATCTTGATTTGTTGCAGTTAAAATGGTTTTTTAACTGCATATTTGGATTCAGCACACTGAAAAACCCTTGTGACGCTTTGATTGTGCAGAAACTAGCTATCAAAAAACACGTGATCGAATAAATTGCTGCCGGATTTTGACCGGAAAAACCCACTTGGTTTCAAAAAATCTCATTATAAACAACTGCATTTGGAGCCAGTGTTACCTTTTCTTTTCTTAACTAGTTTTACCATGTTGTTAGTTGTTTGGTCACACTGCATCTAACCATTTGCCTCCCAATTTTTAAATAGAAATGCGTCTAACAATCATGATAAAGGAGATCATCTCTAATCTCTCGAGAATGTGTAATTTGATATTGATTTTGAGGTGCCACATGTCTTGTTATTTTCTCAATTGACTAATTTTTGGAAACGCGCGTCTTATTTGAAAATGCATTTACGATGTTAAAGGGCTCAAACTGAACTTGGTTACTATCCCTCTCCTTATTAGTTTCTCTTGGATCGAACTTAAATCTCTGCTTGTTTGCCTTCCACAATCTCCCTGTTCTTCTTAGTTGCTCGATTTTCAAAATTAACTCGATGCTCATTAATTTTTCCATGAACCCAAGAACTCAAATATATCTATCCTTTACTAAAATCGAAAAATCTATACGTTAGATTCTTAGTCTCACTCTCTGTCTCACTCTCACATTAAAAGCGATTCTAAGTTCAAATAATTAAATTAATTAAAATCATAAAAGTTAGGATTTAATTCTACTTTTCTAGATTGAGCTTGTTCCTTATGGTTAGGAGTCAGTTTAGGCTTAGTTGGTTGAGAGATTCTCTCCAACTAGTTAGGCTTTTAGATTAGTGTGTTGTTGAGATATTTTCTTAACAATAGTGTCCAAGATAGACGTATTATCTTGAGACCAACTTCCTCATGTATTTATTTGTACTATTATCATTCTTTGTACATTGGATTGATTAATAATGAGAATGTGAGGAATGTTGTAAGGTTGAGGCATTTTCCACCATGTTTGGTTTTTCTATGTGTCTGATATTTATTTTATTGAATGCGTTATTATTATTTTTTTAGTTTTCTACATGTAGTATCAGAGCTAGATGGGTTATTATGTGCAACATGTCGTCAAATGATTTCCACTAGAAAACCCGGAAAAGAATTAAGGGTGTAGACATTATTTCCACACATGTTGTATCTCTAGGTGGTTTTAACGACAACTTTCATGTCGTGTATGCAACTATAGGTTATGAAAATACTATCCAATTGTGTTGAGCCGCCTACCTAAAGCTACACAAGAACATTGTGAGTAGATCTGTTCGTTAGAGCACAACTCGGGGAAGCAACAAATTGATTAAGTCATCAAGTTGTCAATGTTAGGTTTCTGCCGCGGTATGTATCTCCATTCATCAGCGCTGGTGAATATCTGTGTAATCCATTAATCTAGTTCAAGTTCATCAATGAGCATCATCAAATCGCCAAAGAGATCATGGAAGCGAAGATCCATACCCTGATTTTGCTAGAAATGGATCCACCGGTTGTTGAGCCCACTCCCACAACACCATGAAATGTGGCCAGGATCAAGCATGTTGGAGAGTGAAATCGCATGGTAGAAGGGGAATCGTCATAGAGGTAGTTGTCTCCATTCATCAGCACTGGTGAATATTTGTGTAATCCATTAATCTAGTTCAAGTTCATCAACGAGCATCATCAAATCGCCAAAGAGATCACGGAAGTGGAGATCCATAACCTGATTTTGCTAGAAATGGATCCACCAATTGTTGAGCCCACTCCCACAACACCATGAAATGTGGCCAAGATCAAGCATGTTGGAGAGTGAAATCGCATGGTAGAAGGGGAATCGTCATAGAGGTAGTTGTCTCTATGACCGATTGAAATATTAAAAGACCGCAAAGCTGGAACACAAAGTCTAGACCTTACAAACTGAGGCATTGGCATTCTGACTTCGCTAGAGGATGAGGCTACCTATTAGTTGAGCGAGTGTTTTGATCAAAGAGGAGTCGATTGGTGTTGGACTAAGGTCGAAGGAAGCATGGCCCTTGTCAAAATTATTTTGACGAGTAGTGATCCCTGATTGGGCAATGAATGATGAAGGGCCCAATTTTTGAAAGTCCTCAATGTGCTCTTCCATTAAACCCTTTTGTTTGAGATTTACCAATTGGCTAAAGAAGGTGTTGCTCTTTGTATCCTCATAATGTGCTATCATTTCTTCCATGAAAATTGACCACGTGACAAGTGGTTTACGAGAACAAAGCCCTTTATACCATACAAATTGATTCGGTTCTAAATATAAAGATACCATATGTATCTTTTGTAACAGTTTCACCTCATGTAGATCAAAATATTGCTCCATCAATAGTATCCAATTTACCGGATCTTTTCCATCAAACTTCCTCATATCAATTTTTATTGATTTTAGGAGCTCGATCTTGAAACGAATGTAATTCTGTAATTTCGGATCTTTAAGCTCTAAAATGTCGGCCTTTGATATCCCTCTGAGTCCACTTTGTAACCTCACAAGTTTGATCTCAATTGGATTCCCGAAGAAAGAGTTATGTCTGATTTCCCGCGATGACCTAATTATAGATTGGTTCAATAGAGTGAACTTGTATGACATGCCACATGTCACAGTTTCGACCTTAGGTTCTGAAACTGGTACCCAACAAAGTACTGTCTGTGTTCTTTCTGCCACTTTTTATGAAATTTGAATCCAATGCTCCGAGAGAGAGTTATGACAAGTTTCCGAAGGTCACCTGTTTGGGATGTAATTCGGGGGCCTGCAGAAACCTTAAATGTCTTGGACTGTATCTCTGAAAATATAGCGAAGCAAAATCTGAAATTCGGGCCCGAGCTTCACCAATATTTCGGTTCAAATGGGTTTTAATTTTCGAATCTAAAACGTCGTATAAAGCACATTATAGAGAAAATTCCATGATGACCTATTGAGATGGAATTTTGGAGCTGGCAAAAACCCTAAATTCCTCAGATCATATCTTCGAAAATATAGTGAGACAAGATCTAAAATTCAGACCTGAGGTTTAGAACGAGTTCTTCTCAAATGGGTTTTGTTTTTATCCTCTGAAACGTCCCAAAACAAAATTTATAACGAAAATTCCATGACGACCTGTTTGGATCAGCAAAACCCTAGAATCTAAAGCTTTGATACCAAATGTTATGAAACCAGCTCACAAAAAGATAGAAAATAAATATCAACGCCTTAGAAATCAACCTCTTCGAGGGGGCAACCTGCTTTACATTACATAAATGAACAATTATTGGATGATACAAATAACAAGACCTCCTTTCTATATATAGGAGTCTAAGGTGTCATAATATAATTGGATCCGACATAACAATAATAATGTAAGAGCACAACAATAACAATAGTGGGTTTCTATGGGGCACAATACTAACAATATGGAGACTACATGGGAACGACAATATAATAAGGGGTTTGCTATAATAACAATAAGGGGTAGCACTAGTAGTATAGGGACCTTTACAAATATTGTAATGAACTGTGTTATAAAGCGCCATGAGCAGTGTGTCTTCTTCCAGCAGGTTGTTGAGGTATATGTGTGATTGAACACCGAGGATGGTGTCCCCCAAGGGGGGTGGTTCTGTGGTATTCATTTGGTTTTTTATGGCTAAATAAATTGAAAATGGAAATGGCTAAGGCTTTGGAAAGGCAAAATGGAATTTTGGGCACATTTATTTATGAAAATAATGGAATTTAGGAGAAAAGGGAGGTTAAAGGTCACAAGTTTCATGTGAGGAGAAAAATGAAGGAAAATAATGGAAAATGAAGAAAATAAAGGCCTCATTGATAAAAAGGACTATGAGGATCAGTTGGTAACCTTTTACTAGTTGAGTTTTAGAGCTCTCTCATTATTTTCTCTCTCATACTCTTGGACATTTAGAGTTTTCTTGGAGCATTTTGGCATTAGAGCAAGAAAGGAAAATAAGGCAAGAGGAAACAAAGATCAAGCAGGGAAAGGTAGGATCAAGCAGCTACAACATGCTTCATTGCAGGTATCGACTTGCATGTGTATTTTCCTTGCTAGATTTGGCATGCATGGTATTGCATGTGGTTCTTTTCTATCATGGCATGGGTTTTTCTAGGTGTAACAGTATTTTTAGCCTAGCCTTTCCATTTTCAGATAGTCATGGTGTGATGTGATTCTCATGTTTTGTTTGAGATGGATTGCTGGAGTGAATTCGAAGCTGAGTGAGGTGGATCTCCGAAATAATAGAACACATGGCCTAGTAACTCCTAAGTTGGACTGTGGGTTGCAGTAAAGCTAGGTTTTATGTTGCCTCATATGGCCTAGGAATCCTTGCCAGTGAATGGTGGGATATACGGTAAAGCCTAGAGGTCATTTGCTCTCCGTTGGGCCTAGTAATCCCAGGTTGGTATATGTGGTAAATCTTGGAGAGTAGGTCTCTGTTTAGGGCCTAGTGATCCGAGTTTGGATTGCGGTAAACACTGAGAGACTAGGAGACATGAAAATTCCTCACGGTGTAAGTGGAGGAATCTGGTAGCATCCATGCTTGTTTGACCTAGTGATAAGGTGGAAATCATGGTAAACCCTGTTATGATGTGTTCATCGTGTGGCCTAGTGATCTAGGATGGATTACGGTAATTCCTAGTTTCTGTTGATGAGGGCGAGGTGGTTTAGGCTCGATGTGCTCTGGTTGGTTCTTTTGGTTTGAGTCCCACATTCATGCTTGTAATATGACACTGGGGTGAATGGTTGAAGAGAGATTTGGCTCAACGATTCTATGGTCGAGTGGAACATGGTAGTCCCATCTCTGGTTGATTCGTTACATTCATTAATGAGAAATTCATTCCCTTGATTTTCATATGCAAATGTATTGATCTATATGTGGATTTTGATGGCTGATATGTTTATTGTATTTTTGTTCCTATTATGTTGGTCATATGTATATTTTATGACAACAACTATGTATAGCTCTTAGCATGTTTTTACTTGCAAATGAATGGATAGTGTATCTATGGCTTAATAGATGATAATGCAACAAATGATGTGAGGGAGAAATGGTTCATAGCGATTCTCAGATAAGTATGAGATCCCTACACTTAATTCTGTTGTTTACACCTGTAGGTTATATGTTCATGATATGTTTGACGAAATGTATGGCATGGTTAGTAGGGGTCTGATTATGGTCTTGTTCAACTTATTTCTTTTGCATCATTGTTTCCCTGTATTTTTAATGATTTCAAGCTATCACTCCATTATGGGCAATGGCCTGGGTTGTGGGCTTGAAAAGGTGGCTTAAATCCTGTGGTCGCTGGCATAGAACTGAAAATTTTGGTTTATGGTCACTGGCAGGCAAGTGTGTGAGAGTGACTTTAGGTTGTTTGTCACTCCCTTGCCCATAACATGAGAGAGAATATGGCCAAAGAGATCCAGAACAGTAGTGGGACTTAGGGACATGATGTTTGAGTGGCTGACTTGTCTTTTGAAGGTTCTGTTTATGATGTTGGATGACTGGGTGTGATGTTTATGTTGATTCCACTTTCGTAAAGTCACATAGAATGTCGAATCTGATCATAGTAGCCTCTCATCTCATGTTTACCCGGTTGGCATGGTTACTTGGGTGGATGTGGGAGGAGGGTGTTACAACTAAAAAGTCTTTTTAATAATTCAAATAATCACAAATCTACAATTATAAAACATAACTTAATAAATATAACCACAACCTTTTATTGAATCATGACCATAAATAATATTTTTTATTTATTAGATCTTGAATATATCCTAATATTTATAATAAAATATGAAAAAAAAATGGAAAAACATCAAATTTAGTACCCATTTATCTTTGTAACCTAGGGTTGGAAATCATCTATGTTGCTTTAAAAACGTTTTAATAACTCACATAATCACAAATCTCCAATTATAAAATAAAAGCAACTTAATAAATTTAATCACAACCTTTCATTAAGACAAGATTATGAATATTATTTATTCTGATTGAGGCAAGTCTTTGCCTTTGTAGTTTTGATATCAACATGTTCCAAGTTTTTGTGGCTTTTACTATTTTAATGAATGGTGCAATATGGAAGTTTCAAGATAAATATGGTTTTGTCTTGGGCCCTAACTTGTTTTATTCCAAGCATTTGTTACTTGTTCAATGACGACCAACAATGTAGTGTGATAGTGCACTATATGGTGTTTTGAGGAACTTTGCTAGTTGCAGTACCAAATCATACTTATTTCGCTTCAAATTGACAGGGTTGTTAAAATTGGGTTACATATTAGGCTCCCACACTTTCTCTTTGGGTCATGGCGTGTTTTTCTGTAAGCAATGGCTCTATTGTTCATGTTGGATTGAAGTAATAACTGTTAAGATTTCTAGCTTCACAAAAAGATGATGCACTATGGTTATTGTTCCCTGATGTCTATTAGTATCCGTGGCAATTTCTCTTGTTGTTGTATATCATTTTGATTTAAGGTTAAAGAAAACATAGCTCAGATCTATCTTCTTAGCATAAGTATTCTTCGTAGTCTTAAGAAACCTTAGTTTTTTAGCTGACAACTAGTGTTTATGTTTCTTCTTGTCTTATGGAGTGGTTGAAGACAAAAAGCTACCATGAAGTTCAAAATAAGTCATACATATGTTGATATATGAGATTTAGAGGTCATGAAACCAAACAAAACTAACATAAGACTAAGAAGCTAGAGACAAAATAAAAATCTAAAGCTAGGAAGTGAGATCTGAGTCTGTAATCACAACCTAGATAAGCTCTTGGTTGCTTCTCGGTGAGCAACAAATAGTGACAAGTATTCTATAACTTTCATTATTATATTAGTACTATAATAAAATAAAATGTAAGATGAATATTAGAGAATTTATTTGGAATGAATTATTATATAATTTTTTTTTATCAATTTTGGTATTTTTTGGTGGGAAAATTGAAAGTTTTAGTGTAGAGTAACCTTAATTTAATGAGCCCACGGGGCTTTGGATTGACAGTGAATGAGTGCGCTGTTAAGGCACTCCTTGCGATAGGTCACCAGTTCAAATCCCCCGTGGGTGTTTAGGTAGTATTATATAAAAAAAAAACCTTAATTTAATGAATTGGGGTCCAAAATATTTTGGAACCCCTTTAAATATTTAAATGGTCATTTTTTAGGACAAAATTTTGTAACTAAGTTCCCAACTCTCAATGTTATTCTCCACATGGAGAACTATTTAATGATGTTCACCTCAAATGAAATGTGTCTGAGGAAATTATACCTCTCACACGTTGATTTATCTTGTTGACTAATGTCGTGTTAATGTTCATACTGACACACGAAGCTACTCATGTGGGATTTCAAAAAAGGGTCTAAAACCATAACACTGACTAGGATTTGGGGTGTGCAAAAACCTTAATCCTAGATAGCTATTAGGCCACGTTAAACACTTGACCACTAGGATAGGAAGAGATATATGTTTATGCTTTTATAGTTGACAAAAACATCTATGAGTGTAATAGTGACACATAACAAAGAAAGTAAAAGATCTATAATTAACGTTTATGACTAGGAAGAAAAGAGCAACATATAGGTCCCACTTCTTAGTTGGATTTTTACCATATTCAATTTTCCTGCGAGCATAAATACATCTTAACTCTAGATGTATCATACCTAGAGAGGGATCAATTCCCTCGAGGCACAATCATTTCCTCGAGTTTTCTATTCCAAAAGAGATTTTCACCTCTAAGAAGTTGCCCTTTTTCCCACACAATAGAAACACACATCAACAAAAGGAATTATGTATATATCTAAAATAAAGCAACATACTAATAAAATGTTTTCACCATCAAAATATCTCTCTATATAGTTGAAATTGATTTTTTTAAATTTATGGTCAACTTAATATCTTTTAACGTTGACATTAATTTTTTTAAAACTTAATGTATTAACTCTAATGAAATATTTTAACCAAGATTCATCCTAACTCCAAATCTATCATTAAAGGGTTCAAATTCCTTCAAATATAGGCTATTTATCAAGTTGTGCACCTAGAAGGATTTGATCTATATTAATGCATAATAGATTCAAAGTTAAATGAATGTATAGTGGTTTAATGATAGACCTAGTATTAAGATGGATCTAAGCTTGACATACATACACTTACACCATGTTTCAACTCAATGTTGATCATCCAAGGAATTGCGCATATCCCCCGTAATCAACAACACACCATTTAAATTTTTACTTTCAATTAATTTATATATGTTTAACTAGATATACATACATACACACAAATATGTTATGCCATTCCCTTTCAAAGGTTTCGTTCTTCCATTGAGTTATAAAGAGTTGCCTATGTCATTCATGAGTTGGTTCAGTTCATTCTTCTCTTCCTCTATTATGGAAGCAGACAACTATTGATAAGTGTATTTAGGACTTGGAAAAATCAAGTCCGGATTCTCATTACAATTATTCCTTGCCAATGACTAAATTCACATTGGAAAGGTTCCCCACTCAGGCAGACAAGTGAGTGCATGAGCAATCCATTGGTGGGAAAACATCAGAGATAGATAGTAGTTAGAACTAACCAGATAGCTGAGGGGAATGGGTCACTGCTCAAGATAGACCTGTTTCTCACTAAAATTCTTTCACACACATATATTGAAATATTCTATCTATATTCAGTGTTCATTTTATTATTATTGTTATTAACCATTCACATATTTTTTTATTATTAATATTTTTTAAAATGCCAAGTCTCTATGAAAAAATATATATCTACATCATCTACATTGGCTTTGACCACAATAAGAAATTTTGACTTTCAATAACTTTGTAGTTTTAAATATAACACACTGAAAGAAATCTTAGAGTATAATCTAAAATTGTTAAGATTCATCTTCACTTTTATATTGTTCACTTTTTCATACATGTAATAATAAAAAATCTAAAAACATTCCGCAAAAGTCAAACCCACCTCTTTATAGAGCCCAAACTCAAGCTAATTAATTATTTCCCATTTCCAAAAATCCAAAAATCAATAACATAACAATCCAAAAATCTAGACCCCAAACTCAAATTTCAAACTTCTTTATATAGCCCAAACTCAAACTAATTAATTATTTCCCCATAATTATTTCACATGTTTTGAATAACAGTAGCTAGTCAACTTATACTTAAAAATAATAATCAATAACATATCAATCCAAAAACGTAGACCCCCAACTCAAACTAATTAATTATTTCACATGCTTTGAGTAAGAGTAGTTAGTCAACCTATACTTAAAAACAAGAGAGTCTGTGTAGCATCTAGTCCTTGCTCTGAGTGGGGGATGGTCTGTTATACTTAAAAACAAGAGAGTCTGTGTAGCATCTAGTCCCTGCTCTGAGTGGGGGATGGTCTGTTAGTTGGGTTTGTCGAGCGAAGCGTATATGCCACGGTCTTCATGGGAAGGAAGGCAGAGATAAAGATCGAAGCAGGAAGGCAACCAGGCAAATCCATGATAAATTCGCAAGAAAACCCGAAGAAGCCCAGAAGCGTCCGATCAACAGATCTGTTAGATCTATGGTCATCGCGTGCAAAATAGGCATCGGGGTTTAATCCATAAATGGATGCAATATTTTATTAAACTGAGTTAACAACCCAGTTAACCTGGACCGTCCGATTAAAGGAGGTAGATACGACAGCAATCGCGTTGAAAAATGAACGAGTTCTAATATAAAATTTACACGCAATATTTTATAGAATACGATTTGATCTAGTTGAGTTCCAGATCAATCGAATCCTTTCATTGTGAAGGGCACAATCTGACGGTGATCCCGTGGCAGAGATGTGTGCGGGTTAATTCAAGAATCAGACCCGAGAAGATTATATGTTGGCTTTTAATTCCTTTTGGTTCTGTGTGTAAAATTTGGTTTTTGCCATATTTCGGGTAAATCAAAGAATTTTGCTATTTTAGCAGAAGAACGAAATATAAGGTTTAAACGGGATTTTCAATTGTTTTGAGTCCCGATAAAATGATCAGGGTTGATCATTTTAATTAAACAATTTGCTGTTAAGGACGATTGCTTCTACCTGTTTGAAGGCACCCTGGAGAATCTGGTAGCAATACAGGCTTTACAAGACCTTTAGAGACCGTAGAGACCGTGTGCCTTATCCTCCTAAGAGTTGTTTAGTCTTAGTGGAGATATTTATGAAAGATGCCTATGAGTGGATTTCCTTTTCCACTTGTCAGTTCATAGCCTCGGTTCAAGGGTGGCTCAAGGGTGGCATTCGTAGTGGACGCCTATAGCTGGGTTGTAAATTGTTCTGTCGTAGCCATCTCATACACAAACTCACCTTGGATTGAAGGAGATATCAACCTGTAGACATTGAAGCTTGGAACCAAAGCCCATGGAAGCTTGATTTCTATATAATACGCTTTTTACCGCAGTTTTCTATCTGCCTACGCCTGTACCTTCTATTTATCAAATGAACGTCGGAGTCTCTGAGATCTTAAGTTATTGCTTATAATCCATCTGTGGCCTTCTTACATTTCTTTTGCTGCCCTTAAGGAAGCCCTGATTGCCGTTCTCTAAACATGGAGATTGCTTAAGAAACAAAGGCCTCATCGCTGAAGCTAACTACTATGCCTGGATCAGATATTCCTCCATGAGCTAACTGTATTCCGGTGCTCTTTCCTGAGCAAAAGTCTTAGTCCCTTGCAGGCTACGGTGGCCAGGAAGGTGAAGCAAGCATTGAGCAAAAGTCTTAGTCCCTTGCAGGCTACGGTGGCCAGGAAGGTGAAGCAAGCATTGGTTGTGAAGGGGAAACACGATTTATGATCCTCTCGTTTTAGACAACACAACAACATGGGCTGCATTCATTGGTTTTAGACACCACAACAACATGGCTACATAAACCAGACACTTCAACAAGAAGCATACACCGTACATCGTTTGATCATCTGGTTTTCGACACAATAATATGCATTCAGCACTTGGCAACCTCAACCAACCTCAACCGCCTTTAATGACTTTAACTCATGTCTGTTATAATAACAATAGCATTTCAGCATTTCATAACATTTAATAGGTTAAACTAATGCCATTATTAGTTGGACACTTTTGAAAGCATAATGAAATAGGGACTAGTTTTTGGCTTCTTTATCTTGGAAAGAGGCCAAATAAAATGGTGAAATGATATGCATCGGAAAACTTTAGTCTATAAGTGATCTTGACTACTAAAAAATAGGGGATTTAATTGTTTGACATCGCCAACCGATTACTATAGTCCCATGTCATCTGACAATAGTAAGAATTAATAATAATCAATAACATGTACATTGATGTGTGATTTAACGGTAAGTCTACTTGGGCGAAGTTCAAATCTCATTGAGTACACTGATCTGCGATGGTTGTAGCTAAAGGGGCAAATTCCCCAATCCCGTCTTGACGACACGTGAGTCTAGCTCTTGCTAAAATCCTACTTGGACGAAGTTCAAATCTCATTGAGTACACTGATCTGCTATGGTTGTAGCTAAAGGGGCAGATTCCCCAATCTCATCTTCACGACACGTGAGTCTAGCTCTTGCTAAAATCGCAGGATCTTAGTATATCAACTTGCAGGTAGTTGGATGTATACTTGGTGTTATAGAGATAGCTACGAGTATTGATCTTGAGTCTCCCATAGATTAATAATAACAGTTACCAATTCACTATGTAATTAAAAAAAATGAAAAGAATAATCAATAACATAATAATCCAAAAACATTCCACAAAAGCAAAAACATAATAATCCAAAAACATTCCACAAAAGCAAAAACCTTTCATTATAGACCCAAACTCAAACTAATTAATTATTTCTCACTCTCAAACTAATTAATTATTTCCACAAAAGCAAAAACCTTTCATTATAGACCCAAACTCAAACTAATTAATTATTTCTCACTCTCAAACTAATTAATTATTTCGCATCTTTGAATAAGAGTAGGTAGTCAACCTATACTTAAAAATAATAATCAATGATTATTATCTCTATACTTAAAAATAATAATCAACGATTAAAATCGGTGATTAGTACCTCTAAATCTAAATTATGATAGATTTTAGATAAACGTTATAATTAAAATGTTTATACCATCAGTATGCGGTCAATTTGAGGAAGGACCTCAATCAATGATTAAATACCTCTAAATCTAAATTATGATAGATTTTAGATAAACATTACAATTAAAATGTTTATACCATAAGTATGCGGTCAATTTGAGGAAGGACCTCTGTTTTCCACTGTGTGATCAATGTCAGGAGAACTCAGCAGATCATAAAAAACAACCGACAATCACGATAAACACAGTTCAATTCTGGTCTTTTCCAATGCCGAGATGTTGGGCCTATTTTTGAAGTTGTGGTGTTTGAACGAATATGGGAGACTAACTAAACGCTTGTATTAAGCTTGTCCCATAATAAATTGAATTCCATATTTATAAAGTTAAATTAATCACAAGGAATTGTTTTGCAATTGCAATGATGCGAATTGTTCTGCAATTGCAATGATGTTGTTGAAACACTTCAAATCAATGTATATTAATGTGATAAAGGCTAATTATGCCGAGTTGGAAGTCACGTTAATGCAACACAGACCAATTATACTAAGTTGGCATACCCATTAAAAGCCTGTATTTGCACAAGATCACATGGAGGAGCAGCATAGGTGAAATAACGCATTACTTTAATTCCAACAATAAATATGTTTTACATTCAGATTTTCCCTGCTTCAAAAAAGTTGAGCTTTAGGCTTAATTATGCAAGAGTGCAGCAGCCTCTTGGACCAATGGGACCGTGGCATAGACAAATGAGTCTGTATCTCTGTGTTCTTGCTCCCACGAATGTGAGGCCCCTCCTTGTGCCATTTTTCTTACAAATGAGACAAATAATCTCCAATTTTCAGGCTGGAACAAATGCTGGTTCATTCTCAAATAAGTGAATGCACACATGGGTTCCACTGTGGTGTTATGGCCATCTTCTGCTAGTCGGAGATTGGCATTCCTAACGATCTGCTCGTATGCACCTTCGTCAAATCTTGGAAGAGCATTCTCCCCAGCAAGAGGGGCCCCAGCTTTCCGTGTTGCAAGAATGACTTGTTTGATCAGTTTCTCTGGGGAGCATTGTGCATCTCCTGGCTGTTCCCAATCCTTCATTTCAATGCAAGTAAAATTGAAAATCACCCCATGTCTCGCAAACATGGAAGCTATTGGCCGATACCCATCACTGAATCGGGTATTATAATATCCAGCAGTGAGCTCAGCAGCATGGGATCTGGTTCCATAATGCCAATGTATTCCAGCCACTTTGCCAGAAAGCTTGACACCGGTGCCACGAAAAATGGCTTCAGCGGCTGTTAGGATTCTCTCTCCATGATTAAGAAGCATACCTGAATACCACTTAAGGAAAAACTCACCATAAGGAGTATTCCAGCCACCATCTCTTCTGAAAAATGGTGTGTCCTCAGGCCAGTTATTGTAGTGGCCTGCGTCACTTGGGCCCCCATTACCCCATTCTTTCTTGCCAGCAGCTTCAGCTACGGCTTTAAGGTTAGAGACCATATACTGCAATACAAGGATATCCAAACTAGTTAATAAGGGACATTGACCCCAATAGCTTTAAAAACTTAAATAGCAGCTATATATGCATATATAGCACCTATATGCATATGCATAGCTATAAAAAAAAGGTAAGGTAAGATGCAGCTCCGCTCTGTAAAAAAATAATTTAAGAAAACGTTTGTAAATACCTTATCATAGCACTGAAATGCTCCAATTCCTGGGAATCTCCAGGTACCATTACTCTCAGGATAAGATGGATACCTCAGCTCTCCTGCAGGACCCATTCCCACTTGAATTTCCTGTATTATCATGGACAAATTACGCACATGTTAGACAAATTTTCAGTTATAGATTCAAATCACGAGCTTACTTAGACATACAAACGATTCAAATCATGAGTTTACTTTGACATACAAGCAAAAGAACACAAGCTCAAAAAAACACCCAGGTACTAGGTAGATAGTTTAGGGCTGTGATAAAAAGCTGGATCAATATGCATTAGGGAAATTGGACATATGAAGACTGAATGGATATCTAAGACTTGTAGCATGCATGACAGTCTAGGCTTATTCACAAAAGTTGGGACACAGGTTAAAACATTTTCAGTTAATTGCATTTATGTAAATGCAGACAGGTCAAGAACAAGTTAAAGAACGCAACAGACAGTTTTGATAACAACATTGAAGGCTTTTACCCTGCAATACAAATTCAGAACAATTTACATTGATTTGCTCAAACTGAATGGACGCCTCTTCATATTCTCAGAACTGGAAATATCAAAAACATACTAGATCGAAGAAAATTACTTCTTAGCCATTGGACGAAAACCTGTATAAATACATAGAAAAGAAGCCCTGTTCATTAAAGCTGGGGCCAAAACAGGTTATAGCATTTTTAGCCAAATGATATATCTTGTACAAAATTCATAAATACAAGGTTGGTCATGTTAATTGTTCATAAGCCATCATATATCATATATAACCACATGGAAAAGAAGCCCTCTGACTAGGGTTACATAGAAATACTTGGGTCATGCAATCTCCATGGCAAATAGCTCTCTATCAACATGCAAACTCTGGTAAAACTGATGTTGGGGGCAAACAACTTTCTTAAGAGAGGCGGTGGCAGAGAAATCACTCTGCCAACTATGTGGTAAAAATGAGGTGAAACATGGAAGATATTGAGGTATCTAAGAAAGCAGTTCAGAGAGCGTGCATGTTGGGCCAAGTATATGCCCAAAAATTAAGGTCTTGTGGATTTGGATGAGATAAAATAGACATGACAACCAGTAGGACCTTGGTTAGCTGGTAAAACAGCAATGTCTCAAACCTACCAAAGGTTTCACTCTTCAAAACACAAGTTTTCCAAGTCATGGACCATCTTACTTCATCATAGACTGGGCCAAGTGCAAATCTGGGCGAACTTACTGCTTCTCAATCACAGGGATCTTTTGATTTGAGATAAGATGGCGATCTTTGCGCAAAGAACCAAGGTTTGATCTTGCATCAGTTAGAGCCAGATACAGAGATACAATTCCTACACAAAGCAAATCCTAGGTAAATTTGGCAGAATCCATACCAAGTACAAATCCTAGGCAAATTTGGCTGAATAGATACCCCACCTGTAACTTCTCGGTTGCAGGATATTTCCCAGTGGCAGGGATCTGGTTATTTCAATTTCAAATAAGATGGGGATCGGTTGAAGACATCTTACCTAGTTGCAGGGATCTGGATCTTTCGATTTGAATAGGATGGGGATCTCTGAGTTCGCGAATAAGTATGATACCGACATCCCAAGGTATAAAAGATAACTAAACATCGAGTTAATTTCAACAAAGCCTCTGTCAGGCACAGCGAGGCAGACAGAGATTGTGGAACACATGCAAGCATAATCTTGGGTGGGTCTGAAAGAGTAAGAATATGTATTCTCTCATGGTGATAGGTTTGAATCCACTGGTTAAGTGAAGAGGTATTTTGTGAGGAGGAGTGCCTTCCATTGGGGCTAGTCTCTGACTTAAAACCATTCAAATTACTGTTTGCCAGCTCAAAACCAAAATAAAAATATAGACCATTATGAGAGCAACACTCTTCTTGACTCTGATTCAAGATGCTTTTAAATGCAAGCAAGAAAAACAGTTTGGGTAAGACATGTGACCAAACAACGAATCATGTTGTAACTAATTAAGATAAGAGAATACAAGAGAAATATGAAACATCTGTCCCAGATAACTATATTAACTATATTATTACTGGATAAAACTTACCACAATGGTTTCTCCCAGAAGATCCCCAAAATTCTCCTTGAAACTCCTCATGTAATCAGCATAGCATTGAACAGGCGTTCTTCCCTTCAAAACTGGGAGATTATCACATCCCAACGAAATATACTCATAGTTTCGCCTGCCCCACTGATCCGTGTAGGCCAGATCATTATCACGGTTTATTTCTTCAACCACCCATTTAGGCAATGGAATACTGCACAATCACAATCCACATAAACATTCAAGTCCTGAACCAAAGTCCGGCACAAAGAAGGGAAATTTCACATAAATAAAATGAACTTTCACCGCGAAAATATTAGAGTTTTATAGGGAAACTTAGCGTTCATACCTGACAGAATCTCCAACATTTCCGCCACACTGGTGAAATGACATCACAGCCTGGACTTTCAATCCGTGTTTCTTCGCCATTTCCAGCAGCTCTCTGTATCCAGACCAGTTATACTGGCCTGGAGCTTCCCGTTCAACAAGACCCCACCAAACATCCACCATAACTCCCTCAACACCAGCACTCTTCAAGGCCTGAAGACTGGCATTCATAGCCTTCCGTCTGTTGACGGTATTGTTATGGTTTATGCTATCCAGAGGTAGCATAACAAACACAGGGACTCCCCCACCTCCGTGCTTTTTCACGGAAGCCAGAGGCGAAGCATGCACTTTTTCTTCATATCTCTCCTCAAATTGGGCTCCAGTTCCAACTTCCCTGTCGGTGGAAGGAGAAGCCTGAGTTTGGGTCTCAAATGCCTTGCAGGCCACCGCCACATCTGGTCGAATTCCTCCATGTTGTCCTACTGGGCTATGAACAGACCTTCTACACCGGACATTGGCAGAGGGAGAAGAATTACACGGGCTTACAGAAGGTGAAGAAAGTAGCAGTGGGTTAATATCAAAATCTACCTTGGGTCTGTGAGTTTTAAAACTCAGGCTTGACCGAGGCTTCCATTGAGCTGATATAATCCTTCCAGCCCCATCTAGGCAACAATCAGAAGATGTCTCGGAATATGAAAGCTTATCATGGGCTACAATACTTCCGCACAATGACCCAATTTGATGGGGAATTCCCAGAGACATGATGACAAATTTCAAGAAACACAAAACAAAATCTAGCGAATATAGCAGAGCTTTATACAAATCCAATTAAAAACCACAGGAACTGATCAAATCAGAACTACTATATGTATACTTTAGGTTTCGGATGTAGGTATGCACAAAATCAACGAACCCAAAAAGGGGATTTCTACAGGTATCAATAGAACAAGGAACCCAATGGCAATTTCTATTTGGGTTGGGTATGCACAAAACAATCAACAGAGCAGTAATTTCTATCTGGACACACACGAGGGCTTTCTGTTAAAGATAAATACTAGATTGAAGCCCGCCTTCGACAGTTTGGGGATTGAATCTGAATAAAATTTAGTCAATCTGGTGACAACCCAAGCGAATTTATGTATAATGAAAGATCGCCAACAGGATTTCTGTACAAAAGACTATGGGGATTCTTCGACAAATTGCACAGAATGTTAAATACAGGGGAAACAAGGGGGCAATAGAAGAGTATACAGAACTACACAGCAATTGCAATTTGAGAATGGATACCGTTGCAGAAAAGCCTGACGCTTGAACGAATGATTCTGGTATGTGGGGATTCTGGGCCGGGTTGGATCCCTAATAAATAGATGAATTCCCCATTTGATTGATCCAAACACTGCTCTTGCCACGTGTAACGATATCAGCACATTCTGTGGCACCGGTGCGCAAATTCGGGGAAATTATTCCATTTACGCGGTCTATATTGTTTACTAGACACAGGGTGTGGATCACAGTCCTGCGGCTGAGATTAATCCTTCCTGTGGACCCGGAAATTGGAGATGTCATAGGATTGCTGTAGCTGCGTGTAGAACTCTCTGGAATTTAGTTTATCTAAATTTGAAAATTGAGGATAATTTTGTGTTGTCGGAACAAGGACTTTAAACTGAAAAAATCGTTTGACAACTACTTCGTGTTCAAGTAAAATGCAACCACCTGGCACCGACTCTGCATTTTTTTAATGGATATACGTCAAGATATATATATTTTATTTTTCACATGGATATACGCAAGATATATATATTATTTAGATATATATATTTTCTAATGGATATACGTTAAGATATATATATTTTATTTTTCTCGATGTGGACTTGGGAATACAAAGTCAATCTCAGTCGTTACAACTGAAATTCTTTCACGTATCTGTCTATAGTTTTCTAAAGTTATACAAACCAATAATTTTGTGTGGTGTTAAATGGATTTTAACAGAAGTTAATGTGTTTATTAATATTATCAGAATTTAAATTTTGAAATAAAAGTAAATACAAACCAATAGTGTTAAATGGATTTTAATAGAAGATAAAGATAAGTTTTAAAAATTAGTTTAATTGGTTGAATTTGGAGTTGTCTATAATGCGATTTTTTGGAGATTCCGGTGACGGAATCCGGCGGAAGAAATGAGATTAAATCTTGATTTTTAGCAGTTAAAATGGTTTTTTAACTGCATATTTGGATTCAACGCCCTGGAAAACCCCTGGGAGCCATTGATTGTGCAGAAACTAGCTATCAAACTTGGGATTCCAATGAATTGCTGCCGGATTTTGACTGGAAAAATCCGCCAGAAAACCTTTCAAAAAGTCGCGTTATAGACTACTGCGTTGAATTTTCATGGCTAAGTATTTCATTTATGAGGAGGTAGGGCCATTTATAAAGATAACAATGACTCAGTTATCCATGTTTCGTCGATTCTGGACAATATCATGGTCCCTTGGACTATGATATATGGATTCGCTGATTTTTGATTGTATTGGACTATCTCTGACTCACATACTTCATATATGGACTATGAGCATCACATATATGACAAATTTTGCATACATATACTTATATATTTGTCCACATGCACTGTACTAGATATCTGTTAGATTCCATTCTAAAAATCTGATATATGACCTGCTGAATATGGACAAGATATGGACCTCATCTATATGTACATTTATTTTTTATATTAACTCAATATAATATATTATGCTTTTTTTCTCCTGAAAAAAAAAACAAATTTAATATCAACTACTATAAAATTATTTATGAGAAAAATAACAAA
>APFE030204134.1:0-12375 GCA_000404065.3 Pinus taeda
ATCCCTATCCAATACATCTGGGTAAAAACACACCTGGTTGTAGTGTTTTGGGAAAACATAAGGCTCCCTAGCTTCATGCCACATATTTCTAGAGTTGATATATATGAACCCCTATCACGATCTGCCTTTACATTATTTTGATCAAAGGTGTCCCACCACTTGAACCTAAAAATAACGCATTGGAACGAAGAGAAATCCACTTGAATGATCTCTTGTATCTTTCCAACGTAACCTAATGTCCCCTGCATTAGGTTTTGATCGCGATGGATAGCATGAGTAGATTGAACTAACTTGACTTTCATTTCACATTCTTGTGCCATGCATCCATCATTGACACCCTCTATGTGAAAATGATGTCCATATGCCCACATAGATGGGAGAAAATTAACCTATAAAAAGGTGAAAAAATCACAGTGTCATGTGTCTGATAACTAGAAAATAATTAAAAATATTAAATATATATATATGTTACAATTCAAAGGTGTAGTATGAAGTTAAAAATGAACAAAAATTACTAAGTTACTGCACCTAATCCCTATGTTTAGCATATCCTCTTCAGCACGCAGGTAATGACCATATGCAATGTATTTCTCTCTGACTTGATCAACAACCCAACTGTTAGGGAATGTCATTGGCATATTATATTTTAAATGACCAGGATAAGGCACACTTCCACCATTCAACCATTTGAATCATTTCCTACCACTGTCTCATTTCCTCCTCTTCTATTCATATAATGCAACCCACGGTTGTGTTGCTTACATAATGTATAGAATTAATTTGTTGATGATATCAATTTTTGAATTTGCTCATGTAAATCAAACTAAATCTATATATATATAGTATAATATGCATAATATATATATATTATATATATATTATATATTAATATATACTATTATATAGTTAGTATTAGTATATATAGAATTCTATATATTTATATATATTAATGGTTACTATATATATATATATATAATATATATAGTATAATATTATATATATTAGTATATTATAATATATATATATGAGATCAAACATGCATTAATATGAAGTTCAGTGTGAATAGTTACTGTGTAGAAATTTGACAAATGATAATCTACTTACTCTTTATCATGCACCCCTTTCCATTCATTTCAAGGAACTCCACTCATTTTTTGTCTGAAATCACTGCACTTGGTGTGTTTTCGATCTACTTGATGTACTCACTAGCATAATATAGAGACTCATACGATATATACCCCTCTGCCATATACCCCTCGAGTTTTTCCCTTTTTCAAAAAAAACCTTTCAATTTATTCATGTACCGCTCTAAGAAGAACATCCAAAGACAAGAAACCACCCCAACTAATTCAACCTCCTCTACTAGGTGAATTAGAAGATGAACCTGCAAGTCCATAAAACTTGTCAACAGTTCCTTCTAAAAAATACACACAATCTTAGCTATCTCTTGACTCCATCATGGAATGCTAACCATATGAATTTCCTTTAATGTGATCCAACATACAAATGCAGATAATTTAGATATGGCACGTCATAGATCTTGGGGTAAGTCATGGTTCACACACCCATGCATGAGTAGAGGATAATGACACTTCACATTAAATAGTACATTATACAAAAATTAATTATAAAATATCCCAATGCATGATAAATAAATAAATAATAAAATTATGTTTCTCACATACGTACTCTTAAAAGATTCAAATGGTCATGCAATGTCAACCCCGAAAAATCATCTTCATAGTGAATTAGCATTGTAAAGAAGACACCCTCACACTCATTATAAATTCCTTTGCCAAAGAAATAGCATATTTCTTTAAAATACATGGGACGTCACCCTATTTGAAAGGCCAAGAGGGACCAACCTCTCCTCTAGTTTCTTATCTTGGCCAATGTTTCTTTTTAGTGTTTGAAGAAATAATATCTCTCCTAACAACTAATGTGTCACTTTATTTCAATGATATGTGCCTCCATAAAGAAGATGAAACATTTTTAAATATATGCATGAGATCTAGTAACTGGGAAATCTTAATATTCTTCCAATATTGGAGCTTAAGAAAGATAGATTTCCTTTTCATCCAAATGGGAAATTTCTCAACATATGTGTTGAAGAATTCTAGATCATTGAGCATAGGATCCCCATTTGAATATAACATTTATGGAAAATTCTTCTGCTTCTCTCTCTCATATTCTCTATGCCATTCAATTGGTGTCATTATTGTAGGCCTTTGAGTTCCCTCTAGTTTACCATTGAAAGCAGGTGTTTCTCTTCTGTAAGGGTTTCCTTCTAGGAGAAATACCCTTGAGTAGTCATACACTAGCTTTCATAGGTGGTCAGACCACCTAGTCTTCAGAGAAGGTCCAAAAAATTTACATCCATGATACCCTTTTATTACAAGACCTGTGAAATTAGTATATACATGTCGACATGTTAGTTACCATGAATATCAAAACAATTGTAGCAAATTAAATTAATATGCGAAACAATATTGTTACGTATATAAAAAAATCAATAAAAATGTAATTTACCAGAGAAAAATCCTAATCATGGATAATCATGTATGGTGTAAGCACATATGCCATACAATGTAAAACTCCTCTCTATTGCAATGGGTCTTGATACATTGTACACATGTATCCCTTCCCATAATTCCTTCAATTCATCTACCAATGGTTGTAAGTAGACATCCATATTATTCACTTGTCTTTTACCAGGGACTATGAGAGCCAACATAAGATGTTCATTCTTTATCGATAACCATGGGGGGATATTTTTATTGATCACTACTACAGGACAAACAAAATAGTTGGTGTTTTGAAGGGAATATGGGTTAACACCATCTAGGGTTATGACGAGTCATAGAATGCATACTTCATCCTTGAATTTTTTAGGCCATGTATCCTCTATATGCTTCATGGCTATTGAATCTATTGGAATTCGCATAACTCTAGACTCACTTATGTGGGAGGTATGACATCCCCGCAACATATCTAATTCTTTGCAACGAAAGAGTATTTGAACCCTTGGTATCATAGTAATGTGCCTCAACATATTATGAGAAGGATAATGTGATGTACCCATTTTTTGTAAATACGATACCTATCATGCCCACATTTCAGACATATCTGTTTGTCTGCATATTTTCCTCGATGTAGAATACAATGGTTCGTACATGCATGATATGATATGTACTCAACACCCAACATTTTCAACAACTACTTTGTCTCTTCACAACTACCCGACAAGAATTATCACTCAAAAGAACCTTATCTTTGAATAACCTGCATTTGGAGGGGAAGATAATGAATGTACAATGTCAATATTTAACGTTCGTAAAATCAACCATTTTTAATGTTGATTGTGTAAGATTTCTCAAAATATAAAGGAATTGATTGATCATGCAGGTTAATTACCTCAATATTGTCGAAAAACATGCATTTTACATGCAAAACTTTGCTTTCAAGTTGTACAACAACATCGTTGTCCCCAGGTAAGTAAACTTTGAATTACTGCTAGGTCCAAAGAGAGAGTGGTGGAAGAATATTTCAGGCTTTCAAATAAGGTATCACTGATATGAGCATCATCCCTTAGTTCCTCTTTCTGGAATGCATCTAACCACATTTCCTCCATGGAAGTCATATCCCATAAATAGTCATCCATACCAACCTCTATTTTATTACCTCCATTGCCAACTTGTGATAAAAACTACTATTGTTGTAGTCATTCCTAATTGGTGAATCTGGACATAGTGGGAATTGAATAGGTGGTTGATTCAACCATTCTTTGTATACTTCCTCTCCGAGTCTTTCACTTAATGAAACCTTCTCTCGAGTTAACGTTGTAGTGGGGTGCACTGGAAGATGGTAGGTGGGTCACTCATTGTCACTAGAATCCTAATTTCAAAAAATATTGAACTTCATTAGTACAATATCAATGATATTGGTAAGCACGTCAATGCATTTGGTTTGTTAAAACCACATTATACCAAACAATAATTACCATCGTTGATCCAAGATTGCAGTTGAAATATTCCATGTTCCAATTGGTAGGGTGAATACTTTGTTCATTTTCATCTACCAACTTCTTGCGATATGATGCTCTTGATAAGAGCTTCCGACATTTTTGAAACAGAGGAATATTTTCAATATCTGAAGTCAATTCCAAATCAGGATCCTGGTAATTTGGTTACATTTTTATTCGAATTGAATTGATTAAAAAAAATTCAATTAGGTTATTGAAATATAAATAAAATCTGAACTTACTGGAGATGGAAAGGGAGAACTCCATGAAGGGATTTGATCAACAATATGGAACAAGTTGGAATTTGAAGACTTGGCCATTTGATATTATTGAGATTTTGTTCCCGCATTTGAGAAAAATCAGAAATAAAATTGTGTGAATATCTAAAATTAATTTTGAAAACCATATACCCACTACACAAATTTCAATATAGTTTTCAAACCATTTTTCAAGAATAAAGTGACTTTAAGAGGAAAATGTATACTATGAACTATTGTGGATGCATCCTAAAGAATATTTTGATATTAATATGCCATTTTATGTGAGAATAAAATTCCAGATAGCTTTTAAACCCTACCGGTGCATTGATAAAAAAAAATTACACCGATGCATTTAAATCGTACCAACACCGAAGAGCTTTTAAATAATACCCTCATTGGTTTCCGACATTCTAAAAAATATAAAATATGTTACCATATCAGTGCTCTTGTACAAAATTGCACTGATGCATTTAAAAAAAAAATAAAAAATTGGTACATACCTATTTAAGCCTTGTACAAAATTGCAAGGATGCATTTAAAAAAAAAATTGGTACGCACCTGTTTAAGTTATTCACTATTTCATTATTTTTCCCAAAATTTCAAGGGTGTGATTTGCAATAGAGACATACTAGGAGAAATGTGCAACAACAAAATAATTTGGAGCAACAAAACTATTCAGAAGATTAGAAGTTGAAAGGTATGGTGATTCACTCAAAACCCTGCATAGTAAAAGTTTTAAATGTTATTGTTTATTTCACTAATATTTTTTTCTTACAATTTCTCATGGGGTTTAATTAAAAGAGAGATAATTTGCAAGAGAGACATACTAGGAACGTTGTGGATCAAAAAAATATTTTGGAACCCTAGAAATATCATAATTTGAATGGTATGGTAGTTCACTGAAAACCATGGATAACAAAACTTTTAAATTTTACTCATAAATTTTTGTAAAATTAATGTTAGATTTGTTCACAATTCAGAAAAAATAAAAATAAAAACCTTGTATAATAAAACATTTACTATTGATTTTCCTAGTAAATTTTTTTATGATCTCTATTCCTATTATGGTGATTCACTCAAAACATTGCATAGTAAAAGTTTTAAATGTTATTGTTTATTTTACTAATATTTTTTTTTTACAATTTCTTGTAGGGTTTAATTAAAAGAGAGATAAGTTGCAAGAGAGACATACTAGGAACGTTGTGGATAAACAAAATATTTTGGAACCCTAGAAATATCAGAATTTGAATGGTATGGTAGTTCACTCAAAACCCTAGATAACAAAACTTTTAAATTTTACTCATAAATTTTTGTAAAATTTATGTTAGATTTGTTCACAATTTAGAAAAATAAAAATAAAAACCCTATATAATAAAACATTTACTATTGATTTTCCTAGTAAATTTTTTTATGATCTCTATTCCTATTTAAATTTAATTAAAAAAATTACTTACCTTTAATCCTTGCTTATTTTTGCTTATGTGATTGAAAAAATTCACCTTAGGGTTTAACTTCCTCTACCACTTCACAATTAGGGTTTTCATTTTAGGCATTTTAGATTTAATGGATTTGTGTACTTACTGTATATAGGGAATTTGACATGTAAAGCAGGGGGTTCATTTATTGAACTAGATCCAAGCTTTGTCAGCCCTGTCAAATTTAAAAAAAAAAACAGATATATGTCCACGATGCACCCTGTGTAATATAGCACACTAGTGCACCCTGTGTAATATAGCATTCCAGTGCACCTTGTGTAATACAACACACATATATATTATAACAATGTATTGGTGCGCCTTTGGAAAATAACACCGTTAATTCATTTGTAATAGCCCCACCCGAAGTTCTCATGAAAATGGAATTGTAAACATTATAAGACAAATTGAAATAAAAAAGGGGGGACTGAGTCATGGGACACAAATTCCATATTTGGGAAGGGATTCACTTGCTTGGGACGTTATGTTTTCTTGTACAACAAAGAAATATGGCAAGGCAGGACAATTATTAAAAGTTGGCTGGTGCATGATTGATGAAGGAGCTATTGAAATTGAATGAGTTGTAATAGGAAGCATGCAGGCCCATGTTGTTGGGAAGTGACCACAAGGAAAATGACAAAATTTTTAAGGAGGGACTGCATGCTGCAAGCCATAAAGGACGCCACAATAATGGTGGCCAAGAAAGAAGCCACAAAAAGGTTAAACAAAAAAAAATACATGGTGGTATCAGAGAGGATAGAGAGACGAATGAAGAGGGGATCGGGGAAAGGTGAGGTTTAGCACGAGCTCTTGACAGGTAGCATCGAAGAGAAGAGAAGGGGATTTGATTTTGATCCCTGGAGGCTATGGGTTCAGTTTCTAGTCTCTAGAGACTTGCAACATCTTGGGTCCCTAGAGGTTGTGGGTTGAGATAGAGGTCTTTGGAGCCTTGTAACAACTTGGGTCCTTGGAGGCTATGGGTTGGGACATAATATTTGGAGCCTTGTAATGGGTTGGGTCCCCTATAAGCTGTGGGTTGAGATAACAGACTCTGGAACCCTTTAATAGCTCGGGTAAAAGGCATCCTAAAGAAAAATGTGAGGAAGATCAGTATGAAGACCAAGGGTTGTTTCCTAGTTGGCACAGTGGATTCTAGACTTCCTAGATAAGGGGGTGAATCACTGAGTGAGAACATGGGGGTGAGGTTAGGCACCTATGGACTCCCAATGTCGACCAAGTGAGAAGATTCTAGTTGGTGGGATTGAGGAAGGAAGTCCTCTGGAGTCCCATAATCAATGGAAGATTGGTGTGTTAGACCCTAAAGCAAGCAACCCCCCAGACTTTGGAATCTATCTCGAGGGTGATGGATGAAAGTATGTGTGGCTGCAACTATCTACAGTTAGGTGGAGAGTCCTTATCCAATACTTAGTCTCCCTGAATTTTACAAGATAAGTAAATGTGTATACTCTTTAATTTTTTATGAATGATGTTATTGTGTTATGGATAATGGTTTGGATTTGGGGATTGCATTGTGTTGATGGAACTGCCATATGTGTTACATTCCTTATGGAATATGTTAACATGATTTGTGTACATATATGTGTATGTGTTGAATATATGCATGAATATGTGATAAAGATGAAAGTGAAATACGTCTAAAAACTACTAATGACATGCACAAAATAGTTAGCACATAAAAAGAATAATAATATGATGTTAATGAAGACTAGACCATAGTGCAACACAGTGATAGCATCATTCAACACCCATGTAGTTTTGATGCTCTGGTATGGCCTTGCACAACCCTTTCCCATATAGACTTGATCATTTATTAAAAAACAATATTTTGAATTCCATACGTGACTCTGCCATTTAAAAATAACGTACACACATAGGTACCATAATACAAAACCCGTTTATATTATTTAAAATATGAAAAAATAAAATAATATCCTATTTTTTAGGGTGTGATTTATGGGTTTCATTGAAAGCCCACCTATAGGAGTTCATGGCCTAACTGAATCAACTGATTTCTGGTGGTATTTATATACCTCATGGGAATGCCTAATGAGATCAAGGAGATAGGATATCGATATTATAGTCCTTTTGGTCCCCAGATCAAGTATGATTTTCCCAATGCCTCCTACACTCCTAATCATAGGAAACCCTTGTTTCCTTGCATAGATGCTCATCCTTCATTACATGGCATCCTTTTGCTCATGCTTGAGAGGTGAACTTTGAGGCTTGGGTTGGACGGATCTTAAGGAAGGTTTTGTTGGTTCCGTGGACAAATCATATTGTATTTCCCCACTACTCTTTGTTGATATCAATAAAGAAGCTTTGTCTAGTTTCTGATATGTTCTGCTCTCATGCTTTTATGATTCATGTGTAATATGTCATGATTTATATTTTTATTCTTAATGATCTAAATTTTTTATTATGCATGCACTTTGAACTAATTTTTATGTATATTCTTCTCTAAACTATGTTGCAGGTCTGCTTGCTTGGGAGGAAGTAGAGGGATTGGACCCTATGGGATCGACATCGAAAGTAGGACCTACGGGTACTCGTCTCAAACCCAAATTTGGTAGTTTATATAGTTTTCTTGATTGAGCATATATATGCTTCTTGTTGATTGTTTACCTTCGATATGTTGAGGTTGTCAACCCTTACCTTAGGGAAGTTTTTCCCGCCAACAAAATTGGTGACTCCACTAGGGAATATAGTCACATATTTCCTAGAAGGGTTGTTTTTCCCTTGGTTTGGGTTTTTCTTTCTTGTTTCTTGATTTTCCAGTATTGTTGACTCATTTGTAGTGTGGGAAATCAGTCTAATCTTCTGGATCAGGCATATTTTTTTTCCAGCTTTTCTATTTATATGCTCTTTTTCTTCACATAAAAGTGTACAAATACGGTTTCTGCCAAAGAAACCACCAAATACACTATTTTCTTCCTAAACAATCATGTGTATACATGGTTCTATTATTACACAGTTGCCTATATTTCGAAAAAAAATGAGTTTTTCAAGTTTTTCCTTTAGTCAGGGATGTAGCTTGGTTTTTTCTACTTTCTTGAAATCATCTATAGTCTGGAATGGTATTTTTCCTTGCTGGTGTCAGTTTCTTTATCTACTTTTGCAAAAATATTTTTTCAACCTAGGTTTTGCATTTTTTTGAAGTTGTTTCCATTTGAAGTTTGGGTTTCAGACCATATTCATGAAGTTTCTAACTGTTTATGCTTTTGGGATAGTGAGTCGGTTCTCAAATTGCCTATAATCCAATATTTTCATTACTTCACTTTCCATTCTTGAAGTTGACTCATTTGGTTTCTTTTTTATTATTTGAGAAGGGTCTTTGAAATTTGGTTCAGCGAAGGATTTTGGTTCTTTGAAATCTTTCTATCTTTCTGAATATTTTATGTATCTTTCAGGTCAAGTTGTTCAAGTTTTTTGGTCTCTTATTCACTTTAGTTTGATAATCTTGGTGATTGTTTATGGCTTGTGAAGTTTAGAGTATTTTCTCTTGATTTTGATCTTGAATTGATATATTTCTTTGCCTTCTTGAAACTTTTGTCACAAGTCCTTAAAAAGAAAAAGAGAAAAATGTTTATTTTTTGTCTTTCTTTTCTTTGGTTTTTGAATTTTTTGGTACCATAGTAAAATTTCTTTCACTATAAGAAATTACTTAATAAACCACATTTGTTAAGTTATTTATGGTTAAACCCATGAAGAATAATTAGATAAATCATTCTTATTTTTCTGTAGGAATAATTAATTAATCATTATTTAGTTATCATTCCTTGTCAAGTTTGACCAAATCCTTTAGGAATACTTAAACAAATCATTATTTATTTAGTATTCCTTAACCACATTCCTTGATATGATAAGTAAATCATTTATTTATTTATTATTTCTAAATAAAAATATTTAACTAATTTAAATACTTTCTCCCTCCAACCAGATATAATAAAATATTCCAAATGGTTAATTCTAGAATTTGGTTAATAATATTTTATTATTTTCCATTATTCGAGAATAACCTAATATTTTGTTATAAATTGGAGGGTTTTACATCCATTCTTCACTTTGGATCATTTTCATTGTTGCAATCATTGTTGCAACTTTGATTATAATCACTGTCGCTCATCATTTGTCTTTTTCATTTGAGTTCCCATTGAGCTCAAACATTTTGTTTGTTGGGTTTACACATTGTAGAGGGGAGAGAATCTATAGAGCTGAAGACATTGAGAATAGCCAAGAGCCCATCCCACAGAGGGGGACTAGTAACATTATTTGTTCCCTTCACAGGTGCCATCTAATAAAATATATTCTTTATATATGATTTCCATGGGATTATTGGAGTTATTTTCACTTAATTCCTTATTTCATCTTGTTATTTAACTATTTCTATTGCATAGCTCAGGACTTTGGCAGGCTTTCTTTCTATCATTTGTTGTAGATCCAGATTGTTTTACAACCATTTTTACTGTTGAGATTTTTTGTCATCCACAGTCTAAATTGGTCTCTTTTCATACACCTTCGAGAAGAACTCTACCCAACAGATAGCGACTTCACTGATTTTTTAATTCTGATTCAGAAACCTAGGTGACCTTCAGTTTTCAGCTTAGGGTTTTTATTTTTCTTTTTTCAGTCTCTTAATGTTGTTTACTAGCATTCTAACCCTAGATTAATCAAATTTCTAACTTTCAAAAGTTTTCTAGGTATTTCTGCAGGTCACAGGAACTAGCCGCAACATAGACGACAACTTTTTCCATGACTTGGCACCTGAGAACTGAGAAGAAATCACACTTTTCAGCCCCAAATCTATGAACTGGAGGTCTAAAGCACACTTCTTGGCACAAAAAGTGCAATCTACCCTAAAACAGGTAAGTACTTGTGATTTTAGGGTTTTCCAGGATTTTTTCTGATCATTTTCTGGATTTTTCCAAGAACACTCTGCTTGGTTTGTTAATCACTTTCTTAACCCACTTAAACCTTGATCTACTATGTTTTTCTCATCAAAGTGGAATTTAGCCCCCTACGGCTTCTAGTACACTTCCACCTTTGTAGGAGGAGTTCAGCTGAGTAAGAAGTCTGAGTTTTTGCAGAGCTTTCACCCATACATTTCAAATTTGTACCTCTCTTTTTTAGATCTTTAAAGGTAGGTTGTTTCCATCCAAAGTTCCCTCTTGAACCTTGTTTAGTCATTTTCCTTAGGGTGCCACTTTTTGCCCTAGGTTCCACACTCAATGCCATATCTTTTGCATTGATTTTCCTCACTAGTTTTTTGATGTTGTTGCACCACTTTCCAACATCATAGTGTCATTTGATCCCAGTCACATCAATGTTTATATCTCTTCATCGTTTTAGTGTGTTTTAAGTTTATTTCTCCACCAACCAGCATTGCAAACCCAGTTTGGGTGGGGTTTAGATAGTTGATTTGTTGTTTATTTTCTATTTTTAATTTCAGTTTATTTACAGTATTTTAGCAATCTTTTTCTTTTTCTTTTTCAAACATGATCTGGGCTTAATTAATAAACACACATATTTTCACACACAAGAACACCTTAAGTGAAGGGTGCTTCATAGATTATTTTAGGGGCAAATGTTCGCCCTTTGGCGAAATTAAGGGGTTTTAAATTTTTAGTGGACGAATATTTTGTATCATAGTACAATTTTACAAATCACTTCAAATAGCCCACCTTATTTTAAGGGAGAGGGTAAAAAAGGTAAATTTAGCCCTTGAAATTAGGAGTTACAACCTTCCATTCGCCCATTTTCAAGAATAGGTTTTATTTAAGTGAATCCATTCGCCCATTTTCAAGAATAGGTTTTATTTAAGTGATTCCCATGGGTCAAATACCATATTTATATAAATTAATAAAAATATAAATAAATGAGAAGTATGGTAAATAAATAAAACATTTTTTATATTTACTCCAAAAGTCACCTTATATGCATGCGAGGGTGTAAACAAATAAAAATATAAGTAAAGTGGAGGTATGGTACATAAATAAAACATCTTTTTATACTTACTCAAAAGGTATGGTAAATAAATAAAAATATAAATAAACTACACGTATAGTAAATAAATAAAACCTCTTTTTATATTTAGTCCATAACCTTCGTTCTATGCATAAGAAAAATGTTTTATTTAAGTGAATCCCATGCGGAAAATACCATATTTGTAAAAGAGGTATGGTAAATTAATAAAAATATAAATAAACGAGAGGTATGGTAAACAAATAAAACATTTTTTTATATTTAATCCATAAGTCACGTTATATTTATGAACACTCAAAAAATGTGTTATATTTAGGTGAAACCTATGGGCAAAATACTATGGGACAAATACCATGGACTAGATTGTTATTAATACCATGCAAAAAAACATTATTAACCCTAATATTAGTATTAATAAAAATAAAAATGGCACATGGTATTGACCCATGGTATTCACCAAAATGGCACATGGTATTGACCCATGGTATTCACTTGGAATGTAGCCTATTTAAATGGGGGGATTAAACCAGAATAGATCGATCTTTACTCTGGATCTACTAACCCCCGAGAGGTATCAAATATCATGATATGCAAACTAGCATAGAGTGAAAAAATATTT
>APFE030204143.1:0-57024 GCA_000404065.3 Pinus taeda
AAGCCAAGTGTGGATCATCTTCAAATATTTCGGTGTCCCGTGTATATTCATATACCCAAGGACAAGAGAGAGAAGTTGGATCCTACCAATCTAAAGGGCATATTTGTTGGGTATAGTGCTTCATCAAAGGCATACAAAATCTACATTAAGGAAGATTTTCGAATTGAAGTAGGGGTGTCATCTTTGATGAGAGTATAGCTTACAAGAAATCAAAGGATGTTCTGGTTGACTCTGATGTAGAAGAGATACCTATCTTTGAGGATATCTCTATGGAAAATGATGTTTAAGATCATACATCTACTCAAGAAAACTTTGAAGATCCTTGTGAGCCTATATGACAAGTAATTATTCCATAAAATAATATGAGGCCTACTTGTTTGAAGACTAGTCTTCAAGAAGCAGAAGGACATATAGCATTAGAGACCTCTAGAGAAAGTAAAAGACTGGAAAGGTATTCATGGTATGTTGCATACATGAAAAAGCTTATTGAAGTGGAACCTTCCTCCTATGAAGATGCTACTAAACATCAAGTGTGGAGGAATTCAATGCAGGAAGATTATGTTAGGTCCCTACAATACTAGTGATTACCCCATTACTATTGTAGTTGTATCCCTTATTAATATTTTTGTGCCCTTATTGTCCCCATATTGTTATTATTGTGCCCCATAGAATCCCTCTATTGTTATTTTTGTGCCATTATATTATTATTGTTAGGTCGGCTAGGTTATATTGTAACTCCTTAGACTCCTATATATAGAAATGAGGTTTTTTCATTTGAATCATCCAAGAATTGTGAGCTAGTTTCATAACCTCACTTTTGTGAGCTGGTTTCATAACATTTGGTATCATAGCTTTGGATTCTAGGGTTTCACTACTCCAAATAGGTCATCGTGGAATTTTCGCTATAACTTTCTGCAACGTTTCAGAAGCGGAAAGAAAAACCCATTTGAGCCGAAATCGTACTGAACTTTGGGTTCGAATTTCAGAGATTTTCGCTCTATGTTTGTGGAGATATGATCCGAGGAAGTTCTCCAAAAACACGTGCTCAACAAGACTGACTGATAGTGTAAGTGACAAGCGTGACACTCATGATTGATCATTCATTGACCAAGACAACATTTGTGTGACAATGAATGTGATTTCGTGTGTGAGTGCGACAGATGCTTTCATAGTGAACACAACAAGCACATACAAAGCGAAGACCTTGAGCATAACCAGAACATGGTCACAAGCATGACTTAGACATTAGCATGCTGAGACTTGAATGCAATAAACAAGCAAGGCGGATGTAAGGACTCACACAAGCTCATGGAGTGAACCTGAGTGTAGGCAATCATTAAGTGAACTCTTCAAGGGAGGCTCCCAAATCGGTGTAGGTCAAAATTTTGGAGGGTGGTTGTAGCCGCTACAATGCTTGGCGACATACTGGTAGAACTCCAGCTTCTCTATTTTGGTTCATGGCTAGCACAAGGCCTTAGTCTTTTGGGGAGTATTGAATCATTGTGTGAGCTACTTCAGTTTCCCCATTTACCCCATGGACATATGTGGTTCACCCTTTGCTAACTCAGTCGAACACAATCAAAAGTTCAGCTTGAATATTAATGCTTCGAATCCGAGAAGGGTAGTTTAGCTCGCGAGTTGAAGATTTTCGGAGTATAAGTTTTCATCTTTGGTATTGCTCCATTGCCAACAGGCCTGGACAGTACCCCTGCGGAGTCACAGAGGAACACACACATTTCTCCACTGCCAGCGAGCCTGGTTAGTACCCTGTTGGATTTTCATGCATCACCTCTCTCTGCAGGAAGCTTTTCTCTTCTTTCGCCTTTATATTTTTCAAGAGGATTGTGCATAGGCACTTATTTATTTTTGGGGTGGAAGAAGGATCCCGAGTTATTGAGAGTAGAAGAGTTTGATCCTTCAGAGAAGCATGTAATACCTCTGACATAGGTTTGCTCATTTAGACTTTCCCCTTCTTCATTTTTGCTAGTTGGATGAGCTTGAAAACACAAAGCAAAAGGTTGAGTATAGGCATAGGGCTTCCCAGTGTGGACATAGGTTCATGGTTGGACCAAAACTTCCCTTGCAGATGGTTCGTATTTTTCGTCAGGACTTCATCGGCTGAAGGTTGTAACCAAGCATAGAGAAGATAGACACAAGACTGACCAAGTGTTGCAGTGTCACAAGTCTCTTCAAATTTCAGCCACATATTTTATTCAAAAGCCAAAACGTAGTAGTTGGTAGCACTTATTTCTGGAAACAAAAATGGTAATATATCAAACAAACAAAATGAACGTGAATAGAAATAGTAAGCAGAATCAAACAAGGAAAAATCAAAGATAATAAGTAAAACAAATCAAATGAAAACAACAAGTAGCAAGCAGACTATGTACATGGCACATGCGCGGCCCAATGTATTGAAAATTATGTTTGAGATCTTTGTCATTGGTAGGAAGGTTGTCAATTCTCATGCCCATTGATTGCAAATGATATGTGTGTGGGCCAAGCCTCTTGTAGACTAGTGCAAGTCCACCGGGTTCCACTACTGGAACTTGGTAGAATTCTAGAAGACCTTCAAGTGAAGACAACACCACTATTTCAGGTACTGTGTGCAACATGGGCTCAGATGATAGCACCGGGTAGTTTTTTTTATTCTGGGGAAGGGTTCAAGTTTCTGAAATCAATGCGTAAGTTGATTTTCCCAGATTTCTTATGTGCAGGATTTAAATTAGAAAACCAAGTATGATGACGAACTTTGCAAATAATCCAAACACTTAAACTGTTAGTCAATATTTTCGGTGGAAGGAGTGTAAACAACATGTATGTGTTACCTATTCTTTGATGCAATAGCTTTTCGCCTCCTTTACCTGGAACCTCATGTTGGATTGTTCACGTGTAGTGTGTACTTAGGTCATCATCTATTCGTTCAAACCCATCCCGGTACTATTCGATCAAGTGGCCAATGATTTTTCGTTGCTATAGTGTGTAGCTTGTGCTGAGACTGGCCATCTTTGGATCGTGGTAGGTTCCCAGGTTGCTTTGTTCATTCGTAGTGTTGTTCCTTTGTGTGTTCAGCATGAGTGCTTCATACTCAACATCGTTGTTTGTGCCTTCGAACTTCAGAAAGCTCGAAATCATGTAATGTCCATTATTTTGGATGACTGAGATACAATCGGTCTTTAGGCCATCATGTGTTCCTAACTTGTCAAGGCTCATAGCCCATAACTCGTCTGTACATAGACCGTTTGGCATGCTTCTACTACTGTTACTACCGTTGTTGCTACTAAAAAAAAAAAAAGAAAAAACAAACAAACAAACAAACAAACAAACAAACAAACAAACAAAACAAAAAAACAAAAAAAAAAACAAAAAAACAAAAAAAAACAAAAAACAAAAAACAAAAAACAAAAAACAAAAAACAAAAAAACAAAACAAAAAACAAAAACAAAACAAAACAAAACACAAAAACAAAAACAAAAATTGTACAGGTTTCATTATCATTAGTTAGGCGAGGAAGGAGTCCCAACTACTCGTCTGATGAGGTTGGGGCTGGCCATGCAAGATAACACTCAAACGTCTTTTCTAGGAGGCAGTTGCCAAACATGAGTTCTATGAAGGCCAATGGTTCGTTCTCGCCGTTAAGGGGAGTGACATTAGGTTTCATATACCTCTCGGATAACATCCGTATTTGGTTGCATCTTCCCTTGAACGGAAGCCACATGTGAGACCATTCCATAGAAAAATATCCATCTAGCTTGTTGGACCAGTCTCTGTTGAGTTCACCAATGCATCAACATATTTGTTGTGGACATACCGAAAGCATATGGCAAAACATCCGTGAGAATCATCCAACTTGAGAGCGGCATGATGTTGGTTTCCGTGCTAGAATCAACCAAGCAATTGTGAACATTGTAGTTTAAAACTTCGAATGAAAGCAGGAATGGGGGGAAACCTAAGTTTTCTTCTTCCATTCAGAGTGTATTGAGCACAATAGATAGTGATCCGGGAGGTGTGCTTGCTCCCTCGCTAATGGAGGTTGTGCTTTCCACTGCTATTTGTCTGAACGCACGCAGAAGGATATCTCACTGACTCTGGACTTTGGCTAACTCGAACAAATTGATGTTCGCTTGAGTTTTCTTCATGTTGTCAACTATGTTGTAGTCCAGAGGTGGTAGACTCACTGGGGTGTCCAGGGTGGAATGGATGTCCGTGATGTCCGGTGGAGTTTTATGCAACTTGCTGCTCATGGATGCACTCTTATCCACCGATGTCTTCCCAGACTTTCTTTGCATCTATTGCTTCGAGGCAGCTGATGGATCAACCTTCTTTATCAGCTGCCTCACTTTCTCTTGCATTTCCCCAAGTGTAGGGGGAGCCCCTTTACTCCTAATATTGTAACGATCATTTTTCTTTTGGGGTTGCTTTCTTAGGTAAAATTGAGTCAAGGTTGACCTGGTTAAATAGTAGTGGTTTTAGGCACATGGTATAGTGTACCCATGGTATTATGGACCATGGTATTGCATGTAATGGAGCCTATAAAAGGTTGGGAATAACTCATTGTAATGTAGGCCTGGAGGTGAGCGGTGAAGGCTCACTTGGCCGGATTGGCCAGGGTTTTGGCCAATGCTAATGAGATCTCATTGAGTTGGGTTTTTCCCTAGATTTGGGGTTTTCCTGGATAAATATTATGCGTATAATATTTATGTGTATTATTGCTGGTTATTTTATTATTCCTCTTTGTTAATCTTGGTAAATCTCCATAATAATTTATATCTCTGCCGTAAATTTCTTAACAAATGGTATCAGAGCTAAGTTGGCTTCAGAAGGACGGTTTTTTGTTGCCAAGGGTTTGTATTGGCCTGGTAGATAGAGAGATAATCGAGTTTTTTTATTGCAGATCTGGATCAAAATCCATATATTGTGAAGCAAAGCTACACACTATTGGGTCATAAGAGATTCAATGGATGAGGAGGATATGTGCACGTGGATTAATTAATTGATTAACCATGTACCTGAAAAGAATGCATAGATAAATGGTGGTTACAGTGGTTGGTGACCCATGTAATTCAGTAGATGTGTTCTTTTTATATGGACATTGAAGTCATATGTACAAAGACAAGAACAAGGGTAAACAAAAAAAAGAATTATAATGGAGTGAAATGTTTAATTTGCATGTAAATGGGCATATTGTTGTAAGACCTGGTAAGGCATGCATACCCCTGAGTAATTAACGTAAAGTCTGGGTTAGACCTTGGTAATGGGGGGATGTCAGGTTAACAAATCCCAGGTAAAAACTTTGAAGAGTGAGCGAGATTGTCTCATTTAGCAGGTTTTGGCTAGATTTAGTCAAGGAACCCCAAGTCAAGTTAAAGGGGGGAATTTTTAGGTAAAATTGACTCGGGGTTTGAGTCAAGGTAGACCCGGTTAAATAGTAGTGGTTTTGGGCACACAGTATAATCATTGAGTTGGGTTTTTCCCTAGATTTGGGGTTTTCCTGGATAAATATTATGCGTATAATATTTATGTGTATTATTGCTTGTTATTTTATTATTCCTATATGTAAATCTTGGTAAATCTCCATAATAATTTATCTCTCTTCCATAAATTTCTTAACATTCTTCTCAGTGTTTGTCTTCGAGATTACTTGTGAGCACTGATAAGCGTTAACCAAATGCTTAGAACTTAGTGTTTCGTCAGTTGCAACCTCTTCACTATCATCAGTGCCTTCTAGTTGCTCCTGCATGTCACCTTTTGCATCAATTGTATGACTGAAAAGTGAGGTAACGACTCGCTTCCAATCTGAGCGAGAGTTCTCGTGGTGGAACTCTTCGTGGAACGAACATAAATTAGGATCAACGCAATTCTCGAGTTGGAACACAAGCTTCTACACAAATTTGGAAGTGAACCGGTTGTTGATTTATGAGCCGGTTGATGAAATGCTCGCCTGTCTCTGTCTGGGTGGATGGCTTCTTATGAATGTGTCTATTTTCCATTGCTTGATTTCAAACATTTTGGTGGCCAAGTTCTTGACAAGGCGAGTGAGGGTCTCAATATCAATTGCTTCCTTATCTCTACCCTTGCTCGCCATTTCTTGGGGCTTTCTACTTGCATCCTTGGATTATTTCATTGATTCGTCATCCTTGATGACTCCAATTGTGTGCAAGTCTTTTTCAATAGAAATAGCCTCTTCAAAGCTTTCTAAAAGTGTTGGCTTCGTAGCTCGCTTGACCAGCTGCGCAATGGTGGTCAGAAGTGCAGACGTGTAATAGTCAACAGTGATGGAGTCATGAGGTTTAGTGTCTGCTGCAAATTTTTTCAAAATACGAATAAACCTCTAATTAAAGTCTTTCACTTTCTCTTTTTCCTCCATCCTGAGGCTTCCCAATTCCTTGAGCAGCATGGTTGGGGTCTTGTCATCAGCAAAATTTTCGAGGAACATACATTTGAAAGAACCCCAGTTCTGTATGGAGTTGGGTGGAAGGTTGTGATACCAAGAAACTCCACGACCATCCAAGGTACATGGGAACAGTCTACATGCTACGTCGTCATAATGTACCTCAAGGTTCTGCAGCTATAGGTAAAAGTTGTCTACATGGTCCTCTGCCTTCACCGCATTGTCAGGGTTGAACTTGATGTTCATCCTCTTTGCTGGCTTTGGAATCTTGTGTAGAACAGCCGGGAGGGCCAATGGTCCCTAAGTCATCCATTCAAGATTTGGGTCTGCCATCTCTTCATATTCTTCCTCTCCTTCGGAGTCTGTCGGTTCATCTCCGCCTCCACCTCCTCCGTTGCCTTCCCCTCCGCCTTCTATACTGGATTTATATCCCAAGATCACAAGAGAGCGTTGTTTGTCTTCAAGGAAGATTGGAGTTTCCTCTTTGTCTTCAATAGCTTCCTATAGACCTTCAACCATGGCAAGGACTGCTTCTTCCACCGATGATACAACAACTCCTATGGGAGTGGATTTTGGCTTCCTAGATGTGTGTAGAAGATGTTGTATGCCTGAGATCAGTCCGACTGCTTTCGTGAACTAGCGAGTGACGAGATGGATGGAGCGGAGATGTTGATATGAAATCTTGTGTTCAATTTTGGGAGGTGAGGAGTAACCAACTGTAGAGTCGTGTGAGAGGGAGTGCGAGTTACTGTCTTGACCAGATGATTGATGAGTGATTGTGAGGGGAATTTTAGCCATGTACAATAGGTTGTCCTCCTTCTAGCACCAGAAATGTTGACGGTGCTAGACCCGCCAACATTCAGGGGATCACCCCGGTATGAAGTCCCCACTAGACCTCACACCATTTAGTGAGGGAGTCACAGCCGGTATGATGGACCGGTTGCCATATCTTAAGGATTTTCCTCAACTCTTGCTTGTGAGCACAGGAGAGTGGTTCACTTTGTCTTTGAGAAGTGAGGTTTGCATGCCTAGTGAGTATAAGTGTACTTGTGTCAATGGTTCTTTCACTGTGAAGGGAAGAAGGTGAAGGTGAGTTCCAGGTTAAAAGGGATCAATCTCAACTCGGCTAGGAACACATAACACAAAAGGACATACATAGGTTCTGGTGAAGTAGTCCACTTGGATGTGACAATCACAACATACAAGGTAAGATAACATGTATAAAACTCACGCAACAGTATGAATGAGTGTAATGGTTGTTACAACAAGGTTTAGATGAAAGGTTTGTCCGATGTCTAAAAGAGCAGTTGACAAGGACTGGACAACATAAACAACATATACAACACATTTCCATTAATAGATTATGCATTACAACAAATGAAACAGTTAGATGTAGAACACAGGTTAAAGCAACATGCATTACAAGTGTTAAAGATCGGTCTTACAACAAATACAATACATGAGTGAAAATGTGTTGGCCTATTAACAGGCTTCTGAATTAAGTGAAAGTTCCAAGACACATCATTACACCATACATCACTAACCCCATTAGCGGGGTGTTGGAGCCACTACTTACTCCTCAAAGAAAATATTACAGACTCTCTTGGCTATGCGGGAGGAGATGAGGTGAAAAAAAGTCCTTTGCATGTACAAATGAGGGGGTATTTATAGCCAAGGGTGAAACTGACCCTTGTGGTTGTTCGACTACCCTCATGACCGTTTGAATTCCATGACTCTTCGACTTACATGACTCTTTGTTCAACAAGTAGGTCTCTTGGACTTCCACATTACATCACATTGATTGGCAACAAACCCATAGTGAGGATGTGGGCGACATGACTCATGACGTGACTCGAAATGACTTGACATGACAATGCTAGTACATTTGTGTTGCTTCTGGAGTGCATGTTGAGCTATAGTGTTGTTGGGTGATGGATGTCTTCATGGTGTATCATAGCTTCACCTCCGCATGGCGAAGTGTGTAGAGTCTTCGATGGTCCTTGGTTCGCTTGATGAAGCTTTAGCATGTTGTTCCTTGCTTGCATGTTGGGAGGCTTGACAGGCTCATCTTTTCACGAAGGTGCTTGTTCGTCATGTTCGTCTTCTTCACATTATTCATTCGTTTGTCTGTTAGTGAACCCGTCATTCTGCATGTGCTCCCTTTGTTCATCCCATTCGTTGTCTTTCCATGTTCATTGGTGTACCTATACCTGCAGTCATTCATGATGATACAACATCAAATCCAAAACCTCCTAGTCTACCATGACATATGATCATTCGGGCGTAGGTGACTGGGAGAGGCAGCAAGGCTATGATGCGGGACGATGGCTCTGGGAAACTGCTGATGAAAACTGCGCAAGAGTCAATGAGAGATGTAGACAGGAAATCTGACTTGACAGTGAGTGTCTACAAGGTTGGCTCGGCTGGAAGGAAAAATTGCACAAATTTTGGGAGGAATAGTCAAGGCCACTAGAAGGAAAGATAGGCATGCTCTGTGCATTTTTCAGAACGAACGGACAACGGGACTAGACAACTAGATTTGTGCAATTTTCTAGAGGAACAGGCTGAGTTGCATGAAGGGTCAGTAGGTAGGGATTGCGCAGTTTTTCTGGGGAACTGTCGGGGTCACGGGCAGCCAAAAATGTGCAATTCCTAGAGGGAATTGCCAATTGGCTTCCTAGGTGACTCATAGCAGAAACTACGCAATTCCCAGAGGGAACTGGGAGTCTGCTGCTCAGGGATACTAGCAAGGAAAACTGCACTAAGTCTGGGAGGCCGGACTGCTGATCATCTCTGTGTAATTTCTGAGTTGAGCTGATTGATAGGTAGAGGAAGGCCTTCTCATGAACATTGCATAATTTCTGAGATGAACAATTGGTCGATTGTTGGGATGACTAATTGGGAAAACTATGCAATTTTCTGAGGGAAACAGGGATGGACACTTGGTGGCTATCTAACCTTTTTTCACAATTTCCTCAGTCAGTTGAGCGGGTGAAGTCAGTGGCCTTTGTGCAATTTTTGAGGGGATTCAGTCTTGGGATGACTGTCGGGTCCGACTGACTGGGTGGCCAGCATGAGAGTTGATTGAATTACTTGCGGGTAGTGCAGCTTGAAAAGACTAGTTTGGTGCTTTTGTGCTATTCTAGTTGACAGACGATCGAGTTGATGGCAAGGTGATGGTCCAGCTATCAGAAGGGAGTCAAGTCATCAGAACCTTCAGCAAAAATGGCTAAGTGTGTGAATAATCGAAAGATGCATAGGTGATCATACGAACACACACTCGCATGACTTAACAACGAAATGACCAAACCATCTAGACACACATGCTCAACAAGAATGACCGATGGTGTAAGTGACAAGGATGATACTTATGATTGATCATTGTTGGGAATGGGTCCCATGGGGTCAATTCTGGGGTTAAAAGCCCAAGTTTTGGGGCAAAAATCCCGAATTTTGTATAAAAGAATGTAAATTCTCCACATTTTTTGGTCGCAGAGCGTGAATATATCAATAGTCAAAAAGGGTTTCCACCCTTAGTTTAGATAGGTTGTGTCGGCTTGATGAGATCCTCCCTTGGTCCGCAGACCATGGGATTGTATAAAAAGGAGGTCTTAGAGGAGTCTAGGATAGTTCAATTCATAGATAGAGTCATTGATGAGTCTGTGAAGAGCTAAGAGTGAGCATCTTAGCATAGGAAAGAGGCTCTACAGTTGAGTGTGCAGAGGCCTAGGGTAGAAGTCCACAGCTGAGTGCGTAGACCCCTACAGTTGTGTGCGTAGGGCAGTTAGAGTTTGTACTCAAAAATCTGAACCATCAATAAAGAGAAGTATTATGAAATTACTATGCATTTTACTTCTGTCAATTGCATGCAATTATGTTATGTTAAGCATTGAGTTTATGTTTTATTACTAATTTGATGTGCAAATATATGTGTTTTCCTCTGTTATATGAACACAAGTAGAGATATATGTTTACGCGAAGACAATCTTAATTGCATGATAGAATTGGCGAACACTTAATATAATTTAGGAAACTATACAACAAAGTAGTTACATAGGCGCGTAAGTGTTGATATTGCTTGTTAGGGTTACGTGAAGGACAATTGCAGATCTTCGAGGAGGATCTGAAAGACTAATAGAGAAGTACATCGATAAGCCCTAAAGGCTTATCGATTTGCGCAAAGGAAGAGTTAAAGTGTAAAATCAACATCACAACCATCTTAGGGTGCAGAAACTTGCTTCCTGCATGCCCCCATATTGCTTCGGCTGAGACTTCAGTCCACACTTCGTGGATTGATGCTGAAAGGGCCAGTAATGTAGGGATTTTATTGGCTGACTAACGCTAAACCTAGGTTAGGGCCCATCAAGCCAACAAATGGTTCCGTTGCCAGGATCGCAAAGTTGGCAGATGGCCAAGGGAGGTGGAGGCTTGACGGTCCAATTGTTTGGACCCCGGAGTTAGTACAGAAATTGGAAGCCTTTGAAGATAAGATCGCGTGCACTGTCAATCATTGGCTCGATCGTATCATAGGAGGGTTTGTGACAAAGTTCGTGGTCGATACTTTGGTTAGTTACAGTGTAGCAGAGGACCGCTTCTTCAAGAGGCTGCGAGGTAAGTATTTGAAATCATTAAATACTTGGATTAAGATGCTCTTGTGTGAAAAGCGTTCATGCAATTACCTTTATGTTTGGGGCTACACAAAGTGGAAGGTATTTCAAGGATGGAGGAAGAAAAGGTCCTAAATATAGCTCGCTGATTGAACCTCCTTTGAGTGATGACAAAGGAGCAACACAGGCGTCTCCTCTGAGCACTATTCAGTTGATAAGACAAGGGTTCCCGCGAACACCCACACCGCCTCCATCCTCATCTCATCCATCCACACCGGCTCTATCCTCACCTCCATTTCTTACCCCCACACCCACACCACCGCCACCTCCACCACTGTTCAACATGGCGAACTCCGTAAAGCTACCTGTGTTCAAGGGCGTAGGAAATGAAATCCGAACCAGTTTTGGTTCGTCGTGAAGGTTGTATGGGAATCTTAGGGTATCACAGAGGATAAAATGAAGAAAGCAACGTTGGTTAATTCTTTGTAGGACCATGCACTAACGTGGTACATCAAGTATAGTACTGATAACCTAACGTCTGCATTGGCAGATATCTAGACTGTGCTAAATAGGGAATTCAGTAGACCTAAGTCTCAAACGCAATCCATTGTGGAAGGAGATCATGATGAAGCTTGGAGAGATGCCCTAGGATTTGGATCAAAGATTGGAGTGTACGATCTACGAAGCCAACATGATTCTGACTGATGGGAAGCACTGAGAATGGTTTGTGGCCTCACTCCTACCTCACCTAAGGGTTGCGCTATCACAACAGAAGATCGGGACCCACGCGGAAGCTCTAGAAATCGTGATGAGATTGCATGAGACACCAATGTAGGATGATAATCTGGGGGTTCAGTAGATTCAAGCACAGTTGCAGAACCTTTGCCTTGAAATGCAAAGCCTGAAGAAAGACAAAACAACTCGACCAGAGGCGCATAAAGAAGTCTAGTGCCTGAAATGCAAAGGTTAGGGGCATGACAAGGATCACTATCCAGTCTTTGCGAATTATGTTAGTAGGGGGAACAATGCCTCTGAGGCTAGAGACTGTAGCAGGTCCAAGTACAGGGCCCGCGTTATGGTGTGCTATCTACCAGGTAATTGGAAAAAATGCGACTGACAATTTCCATTTTCTGTAGAAATTCATACATATGCCACAACAACTCTTCTGCAATTTCTGTCAATCAGTGGGTCATGACGAGCGTAATTATCATAGTTACGAATTAATGATGGACAGGACACCTGCATACAGGGTGCAGGAAGAAACGTGGCCTCTGTACCAAGGAACTAGAGGAGCGCGAGGTGAGTATCAGGGGTGTGGCCAAGGCCGAGGTGGAGGAGGACCTAGTAGAGATCGAGGGCAGCTTATTTGTTACAATTGTGGAGGACCAGGACACTACGCGAGAGACTGCCCGAGTATGACACAACTATCATGCCGCTATTGTAATCAGCTTGACCATGCGACTAAGGATTGCTTTATATTGTTGGCTAAGATTCGAAAAAAGGGGGCGCAACCTTTGCAGTTGACTCAGAACCTACAGATGATGAGGGCTGAGCCTCACGAGGAAGACCCTAAGGTAAAAATGATGTTGCGAAGTGGAACGACGACTGGTGAGGATAAAGGGAAGTAGCTTGTAGAAGGTGAGTGGGTCCGCAAAGCACCAAAAAAGGAGACTGGGTTTGATCTGAAGCACACAAAAGAAACATTTATGGAAGCAAAGAAAAGCTTCGTTGAGGCCTCTACCTTAGGAAGTCAAGAGAAACCGGTTGAAGAAATGGACTCATCCATGATTACCATGTTCTTAAAGACCCGCATGAAACTGCTTTGCGATAGCAAGGCTGTGAAGGGACTGTAGGAATTGATTAATTGGTGCGCTGGCAAGGAAAACTCTACTGACGAATCATGCATAGTCAGAAAGCTTGGTAAGCATAAGGCAAGGACTAGACATGAGATGAGACTCACCATGCAGATAAGATAATATGAAATGGTCCAAGTTATATTATATCTAGGGTCTGATGTGAATGTTTTGCTGAAACAAACATGGGAAAGAATGGGGAGACTTGTGCTACATTGGTCTTCGATTCAGTTAAGGATGGCGAATCAACAAAAAATCATCCCAATGGCGAGGTTGTAGGGGGTAACAGTGGACATCGAAGGCGTGAGCGTACTAGTGGACTTTGAAGTAATAAAGATTGTGGATGATAACAATCCCTACCTCGTGCTCCTTGGGATCGATTGGGCCATTGACATGAATGGGGTAATCAACCTAAAGAAGTGAAAGATGATATTTGAGAAGAAATCACTCCAAGTAGTGGTGCCATTGGATCCTGCATAAGGACCGCGCTATACAAAACCGATTTGTGATTATGAAAGTGATGATGATTTGGACCAAATTTGCCAGATAACGACATGAGACTAGGATTGGGTGAATCTGGCAGTAGACAGACGTATTGCATGGGACCGTGAGCGCTCCTACACATCAGATTCATATGAAGAACTGGAGCACTAGCAAAATCATCTGCATGAAGTATCTATGCTGCAGTGTAATATGATGACCAACTCGTTGTGCTGCATATCATTAGAGGTAAGAAATCTACCTCACTATGATGGGTTAACTAATTTTGATCACTTTTTGGATGCATTTGAAAGGGAAGTACTAGAGAAGCATCGCTTCCAGGCATTAGATTGGGTGCTATGTGCTACAACCATAAGATGGTGGGGTACACACAAGGATAGTTTTGAGGATTGGCACGAATATAGAAGGATGATGGGGATACGCTTTGGCCACCTGAAGGTACGACTAACAGAAAGGTATGACGGGAGGAATGATCCACGTGATCATTTGGCTAAATGGACTGAAGTATATGCAGTGAAGCCTCAGCTGGAGTGGATCCATCTGTTTTGTCATACCTTGGATGTTATACCAATGAATTGGTACTTGGAAACAAAACTATGATATGGAACCAAAGAATGGGATGTTTTATGCCAAGGATTTTTGATGACGTTCAGTTTTGAGGATGGATTTGAATCTATCGATGAAGCATTGTAGGAGGATAAGATAGCCATCTTTAGGATACCACAGGATCATCTAGACCTGATTCAAACTGATTGGACTACCCAACTGAGGCACGCGTTGGAGTATTACAATGTAACAACGGAAGAAGAAGATGAAGACCCGAGAAAGATTAATATCTCTAAGACTGAAGGTCACCGCGGAGTTGAAGGACCACAGCTAGAGAACCCCAACATAATAGAGTTGCTCAGAACTAGATATGTGAATAATGGCACAGACGTAGAGCCAAAGTTTGCAAAGACTAGGAACTATTGGGATGACGCGACAGTAGATAAGGTTGTCGAACTGCTCCGTGAATATCAGGACTTGTTCCCCATGAAGTTTTTTGATCTGAAAGGAATAATAGGAGACCTGGGTGTCATGAAGATCACCCTAAAACGAGATGCAAAACCTATGAAACAAAGACCTTACTGCCTCAATCCAAAGTATAAGGAAAGGTTTCACATTGAGTTAGATAAGATTCTTGGGGTGGGTATTATTGAACCAATGGAAGAATCTGATTGGGTAAGCACAATAGTGGTTCTAGAAAAGAAGCATAAGGAAGAAATAAGGATATGCGTAGATCTTAGGAAGTTGAATGATGCCTGCGTGCATGATCCCTTCCCAACCCCATTCACCGATGAGGTCCTGGATAATGTTGGTGGCCAAGAAGTGTATTCGTTCATTGATGGGTTCTCTGGGTTAACATCAAATCAAGATTGCACCAGAGGATAGAAGTAAGACGAACTTCGCGACTAAATGGGGATACTTCCAGTATATGGTGATGCCTTTTGGGCTAAAGAACGTGCTAGCGATCTTTTAGCGTGTAGTCATCCCGGTGTTCAAGGATTTTATTCATAAATTTCTGGAAGTATACTTTGATGATTGGATAGTGTTCAGACTAGTGAAGTGCCATGTGGCAAGTCTGCACTTGATGCTAGATACATCTTGGAGGTACCATATCATGCTCAATCTGAAGAAATGTTTGTTTGGTGTCCCTTTTGGGATCTCGCTAGACCATGTGGTATGAAGACAAGGCTTGATGGTAGACCCAGCTAAGATCACGGTCATAATCAATTTGGAGGCGCCAAGGAGTGTGAAACAGTTGCATGCAACACTGGGGCATACATGATACTATAGAAAATTCATCAAGAACTATGCCCAGATTACCATGCCAATGGAAAAATTGTTCAAAAAGGATGTTACATTCTATTGGAATGAAGAATTCCAGAAGAGCTTGGATGCGTTGAAGGAGAAGATGGTCACTGTGCCGATCCTGGTCTTCCTGGATTGGAAGAATGAATTTCATGTGCAAGTGGATGCATCATGTATTCCGTTGGGAGTAGTATTGACACAAGCTGGTGAAGGGGAATTGGATCATCCTATAGCGTTCACAAGTAGGAATTTGTCCAAAGCGGAGAAAAATTATTCCACCATAGAGCATGAAGGATTAGTTATGGTGTACGCACTCCAGAAGTTTAGGCACTATTTTTTGGGTGGAAACTTTAAGATGTATATAGATTATTCTGCGTTGAAATACCTGGTTAACAAGCCTGTGCTAGGTGGGGATATATGCAAGTGGTTGTTTTTCTTCTAGGAGTATGATTTTGAAGTTATTGTGAAACCAGGACGCTTGAATGTTGAACCAGATCATCTATCGTCCATCGAAATGGGAGAGGAACCTACTAATTCGAAGGAGGGGCTACCTGATGCACAACTCTTTACAGTGTGCATCATGGACAGTCACTTTGAATATATTATCCACTTCCTAATGATAGGAACGAATCCAGATAATTATACAAGTCAACAAGAGAAGGAACTGGTAGTGCACACGACAGACTTTTCTGTCATTGAATGGAACTTGTACAAAATGGGATTAGATGAAATATTGTGACATTATGTGCCAGAGTTTGAACGAAACAACATCCTTGTTGAGGCTCATGACGGAGCCGCGGGAGGTCATTATGGAGGAAAAGCAACAATGTAGAAGATTCTACGTGCTGGGTTATGGTGGCCAACCTTTCATATGGATTCAAAATCATATTGTAGGGCATGCGATGCATGACAAACGGCGGGAAGATCCTCACACAGGAATGAGCTTCTGCTGAATCTACAAATATCACTACAACCCTTCGATAAGTGGGCAATTGACTTTGTAGGACCAATTCAGCCTCCAGGGAAGAAGATGGGTGCACGATATATCATCACCACGATGGAATACTTAACCAGATGGTCATAGGTGTAGCCTGTGAAGGACTGTACAAGCGTGACAACAACCAAATTTATCTTTGAGTATGTACTCACACGGTTTGGTTGTCCAAAAATTCCAATGATTGATCACGGTACACACTTTCTCAATGAGACGATCAACGCGATGACAAAGGAATTTCAGGTTTACCACTAGAAGAGCACGCCATATCACCTGAAAGCTAATGGAATTATAGAAGCATTTATAAAATACTGGAGAACATGTTCACAAATATTTGTAATGCTCAAAGAAATGACTGGGATGTTTGTGTGCCCGCGGTGCTATGGGCTTACAGGATGACTTGCAAGAAGCTGACTGGAAAAACATCATCCAGACTGGTTTATTGCGTGGAAGTTGTGATTCCAATGGAGTACATTGTACCTAGTCTGCGCATAGTGACATTCACATCAATGGTGGATCGTAGAGCCCTGGAAGAGAGGCTGGTGCAACTAACGAAACTTAAGAAGGATATATTTCTTGCAAGATTTCATCAACAAGTTCAAAAGGAGCGTGAAAATGCATGGCACAATCGACACATCAAACTACACACCTTCAAGATAAAGGATTTGGTTTTGTTATATGACAACAAGTTTGATAAGTTTCCAGGGAAATTTAGGATGCATTGGTTGGGGCCCTATGTCATCAAGGAGATTACTGATGGTGGAGCAGTTCAGTTGGTAAAATTGAATGGATAACCATTCCCAAGACGGGTGAATGGCATCCGATTGAAGCCATACATCGGCAATCCATCTAGATGACTACATGATGGAAGCATAGCCTTAGCACTCCAGGCAGCTGAAAGGAGGCGCAGGACTATAAACTACACTGCCTGAGTTAGGGAGCTACACGATTGGGGAACTGCACAGAATGAAGGAATGTCGCAGTGTCAGTAGAAATGTGTGGGAAGTTGTCCTATCCAAGAAGGGACTGTGTAGGGCACTTGGAAAGTGACCATTATGGTCACTGTTCATGACTTGATAGTGGCAAAATGGAAAAATGGAGCAGGGGGCAGTAATTTAAGTCAGAATTTAAGGGCAAGATCAATGATAATCTGCCGCCAATCCAACATTTATGAATGAGTTATGGGGGGAACGGTCGGATTTGAATTCTAAAATGCTTATAAATTACAGGTGGTTGCCTAGTGAAAAACACTTGGCATTTTTAGAATTGAGGTATTAAGCTCTCAGGCACGTATGAACCCCAAGATCTTTGAAGCCCTGATAGCAAGTTCAGTGTTTGAGAAGTTGCAAACAGAGATGTGGGTGTTGTTGTGTAGCATTATGTCGACGCCCTAAAAAACTGTGAGTGCATGAGAAGCAATGATAGCTGAAGGAACTACCCCAGAGGTAGTAATGGTAGCTGAGGGAGCTGCCCTTAAGGTTGAAAGCATCGAAGTACTGACAAAAGTGCCTAAATCACCAAGGACACCCAGGCTGAGGCCTATGCCAACCAAGGAGGGTCTAAAATCAAATAAGGATAAGCATAAATCACAACAACCAGTGTGTGCATCACCCAGAAAGCACCCACAGATGCGAAAGCCCACTACACAGGAGAAGGGTAAGGTGATTGACCTAGAGCCTAAAGCCGATGTTGAAGAACTCCATGTGGGTGTAAACAACATGATATGGAGGGGGTGGAGGACATTAATGTGGAGGGGTCTGACCCCATTTCTAAACTGCCCGATTACATTCCTTCACGTAGAGGAAAGAAAAAGGTTCCTATTGGTGCCCCTTTTTCCCCACTTCCACTATTTTCCACCTCCGCTTTTATTGCTCTAAAAACTATCAAAATCCTACTATTAGGTAAAGCATTTCATTCTGTCATTTTGTTGTTTATTGGTTAAGTTTAAGTGAATTTAAGTTGTTACCAATGAGCTAACTAATCGATATGATTGAGTGTGAATATTTCAGTAGCTCAACAGGATGAGATCAGGAGAGTGCTTGTCCATGAACCATGTTCCGCCACTTCTATACTCAACACCATTTCAGGATCGATACTCAACAATACAAAGGATGAATAGGCCACATTCTTCTAGATGATCGAGCCACCTATAGTTGTGATCGAACAAGTTCAATCTCTGCCATGATAAAGATCTTCACTATCCTCACTGAAGTTAGCTGGTACCAATATTGGGGTTAGTTGAGGATTTGTTATGCTAAATCGAACAAGTCGTTCCAACAATCTAATCTACAATATAGATTTAGCCAAGCTGTTGAATTTTCTATGTATCGTCCAGGTTGTTTTTAACTGAAGTCAATGCCTATAAAGGTTGATCTGTAATAACTCGGAAGGGAGCGAGAAAAAGAGAATATTGTCATTTGTAACTTTGAAGTGTTATCTCCAGACATATTATTTTTAATTGAAAGACTGTTATTATGCCTATGTATTAAGTTCAAATCAATTCGTTGGATGGTTTGTTGTGAGTTCATGCATTAGTTGTGCTAAAGCTTTCCATTTTCTATAAGTAAGTAAGCTTCCCAGGTGTGGTCGGGCCCACCACCATTTGGGATTAGCTCTGTATCATTTCATAGGAACATAGTCATGTGTTAGTTATAACTGTTTATCATTTGTCTTTGGTTTGTATATTAATCGTTTATATGTTGTGTGGAGGCTTTTATTGAATTTGGAACGATTTTAGTGTGTTGACCATTACATGCATTTTCAGATTTGAATGTGTGGTTCTTATATGCATCCCAGAGATTGGCGCTCCTACCTTTAAAACAGGGTCATGCTCTATTCCCCAAAGCAACAAGTTATATCGTTCTGACTGTGTTGTTGCAGTCATATAAAACTTGTTTAAATCACATTGTAAATTGAATGCTTGTGGTGAGCTGGCCCCTCTGTTGAAAACGTAGAACGAACCCTCGAATGCCAAACTCGATATAATTCATTGAGTAGTAAGGATTGATATGGTGTGGGTTTTGTTGTATGGATTAGGAAGCTGGATTGGTAATATGCATTGAGTGGATTTCAGCTAATTCTGAATAGAATCACATTGCTTGTTTCTTTCCATTATCAAATCGATTGGTTTTCTTATAAAATTATTTTCATGAATGCGTGTGCCATAGGAGTGTTTCTTTCTAGATTGATTGATTAGAATAGCTTAACTCATCATAGTTTGATCTAGTCTTATTTCTCAATAGATTCTTAGCTTCTTGATCAAGTTTTCAGATTGATTTTGAAGTCCAAGTGAGTGATTCACCTTATAGTTTGATTTCATTTGTTTTGTTTTGAGTGCTTGAGTGTAGTACTGTAACCTAGAATTTGATATTGTTGGTTGAAATTGTAGTTTCCAGCCTGAGATAATTTCCATCAACATTGCCTTAGTATAATGTGTGTTTGATTATATTTTGAAGTAAGATTGCAATCAATTGTGTGATCTATTTCTTTCATTAAGAGGATAGAGTGTTGATTTGTTGAGAGACTAAGTAGGTTTGCTTGAGTCTAGTTTGATATTTATGCAACTGTAGGATAGCTTCTCGAGTACAGTTTTGTGTGTTCTATAGAAATTTATAGTTGTCTTATTTTCTTTTCATTCTTGAAGACAGAATTAGGGTTTGATATTTGAGCTTGTTCCTAAGGTTATTACAAATTAGGTAATATGTATGTAGATTAGTTAAGTGTGAGATATCAAGTTGCTTGGTTGAGTATATGAGACAAAGCATTCAAATTACCTCATAACATACAAATCTTTTACTTGTTGTCGAGACAGTGGAATTAATGTGAAGCCTTTCTCATTCTATGGTTTGAATCAAAGACCAATTATTGAATTCAATATTGATTGCTTAGTTTAAAATTGAATTACCATTGCAAGTAGATTAGATCTTTTAATTCTTTCAAGTGTAAATTGTAAACACCAAAAAGTAGGGTTTGGATTTCGAATATCGAGTTGATGTGTGGAGTCTGTTTGATTAGGAATTCACTTTCATAGTCTGTAAAAGTCGAATCTATGGTAAAGAGTTAAGTCCTCATTTGAGTCCAGATTTCAGTTCAAGAACAGAATAGGTTAAGTTTATAGATATTTCAAAGTCTTTAGGTTGAATTTGATTATTGATTCTGCCTGTGTTAGCAAGATGGATTGATTTCCTTTTGAGTTGTGTGTTTACAAGCATTTGTGTGTTCCATTACTTAGTTGATCATTATAAAGGAAACATTAAAGCTCTAACGAAGAATTGAATATAGAAAGTGCAATACAACTCGTGTTTACGAGCCCGCATTGACAAAGGCTAGTAGCATTCAAATTCTCAGGAGACATCTGCAACATAGAGACACGGTTGATTTAGAATTTCATATGCTTCTCAGTTGCAGTAGCAACAAAAATGGTTGAGAGGGAGTTGCAGTGAGTTGCTAGCAATATATTAGTGTCAACAACAACAAATGCAACATCAAATTTGTGTAGTGGTTGGTCAGCAGTGGTTGGAAATCATAATGGCTAGATATCATCAGCGTGTATGGGAGGATGATGCAGAGACATGGTGTTGGACCAGTTCAACGCTCGAACACGTTCCTCGCTAAGAGGGAGTGTTAATTTTTGTAGCATAGGATGGTGTTCTAGTCTTGACAGTTGTCAGGGAGGCTAAGAAACATTAGGACTCCATAACCTAGAAAATATTTTAGGAAAATCCACCTAGAAGTTCTTTAATTAAGTTAATTAATTAGTAGTTAATTTTTTCCTAATTCTAATTTAGGGAAAAAAATTTATTAAGGAAGGTGAGATTTATCTAGAAACTCACATGGATTGAATAGGAAATAATATTAGCCATTGATTAAGATTTAATCTTGGCCATTGCAGTCTCACATTGATATTATAAGAAGTCAATGGGCAGATGGAGGAACAAACTTCAGATCGATTTCCTTGGTCAGTTCGATTTTTGCAGAGAGTGGCAACATTCTACTAGAAGAGTTTGAGCTAGACAAGGGAAGCAAATACAAAGAGAGGCAGAGATAGTGAGTCTGGAGGAAGTCTTCTAGTTCTTAAGAGTTGGCAGTGGAAGGGTCGTGTTTCCCAGAGAATATGTGCAAAGCCAAAACAGATAGCTTTAGAGGGAGATCAATTTGGTTGAAGGGAAGGGTTATTTAGTTGTAGTTCATCCAGAAATTCTCTAGGAGGCCAAGTGGATTCCTTCCTAAGGTAGAGTCATCCAGGACATCATTTTTCCAGCAATTTCGGGGCTTAGCAAGTTAGTGCATGCACAAGTATTGTGCAAAGGGTGTACGAATAGCTAGTTTTTCCAGTTGTCACAGTTGGATCAGACATGGTGTTGAGGTATTTTCCTCACAGATATTTTTCCCAGTCTATTTTGTTGATTGGATTGCCAGTCGGGCATCCATAGCTTGTTCTCAAAATCTCTCACTATTGCTTAATAATAAAAACCCTTTGTTGTTGCACCAGTTTTCCCAAGTTGGGTTTTTCCAGGGACTTTTGTACAAAAATAATGATGTTATATTTGTGTGTGTGTGTGTGTGCCAGTATTTTCTCAGTTTCCAGTTTATCTTCCATAGTGTTTTTATTTGTGGAGATTTCAATGTGATTAATTCATTGTTGTCATAGCAATAGACTGCTAAATTAATTAACAATTAGAAGAATTAATTCCAATTGTTGCAATAAAAATTCAGTGGTGAAATTTTCACAAGAAGAATATGAAGGAACTTGTAAGGGATGTGCTTTAGGAAAGAATGTAAAGAAGCCATTTGCAAGAAGTGATACCATATCTAAGGGATTTAAAGATCTCATAAATTCATATGTATGTCTATCTATTTTAGTTAAGTCTCTTGGCGGGCATATGTGTTTTATAACCCTCATTGATAACTTCTCAAGGAAAAATTGGTTATACCTCCTCAATAATAAGAATAAGGTATTCGAAAAGTTTAAGGAGTTCAAGAATGAAGTGGAAAATCTAACCGAGAGAAAGATCAAAACTCTGAGATCAAATAATGGTGGAGAATACACCTCCAAGAACTAATGGCTTTCAGCGAGGAAGCAGGGATTAAGAGGGAGCTTATTATTCCTTATAATCCTCAACAGAATGATGTGGCTGAAACGAAGAATAGAAAAATTGAAGAATGTAAGGGGGTCACTTTGCATGATCAAGATATCCCTCAATTTCAATGGTGAAGAGACATGTATGATAGTTGTTTACTTGCAAAACTGAAGTCCTCACAGGATTCTCAACAACATGAGTCCAGAAGAAGCATTTACAGGAAAGAACCCAATCGTGGATCATCTTCAAATATTTGGGTGTCCTGTGTATATTCATATACCCAAGGACAAGAGAGAGAAGTTAAATCCTACCAGTTTAAAGGGCATCTCCATTGGGTATAGTGCTTCATCAAAGGCGTACAAAATCTATAAAAAAGGAAGATCATCAAATTGAAGTAAGTAGGGATGTCATCTTTGATGAGAGTATAGCTTACAAGAAATCAAAGGATGTTTCAGTTGACTCTGATGAAGAAGAGATAACTATGTTTGAGGATATCTCTAGGGAAAATGATGGTTAAGATCATACATCTACTCAAGAAAATGTTGAACGTCTTTTGAGTCTACACAACAAGTAACTATTCTAGAAAATTGAAAGAGGCCTACTTGGTTGAAGACTACTCTTCAAGAAGTATAAGGACATACAACATTAGGGACCTCTAGAGAAAGTAAAAGACAGAAAAGGTATTCAAGGTATGTTGCATGCATGACACATCTTATTGAAGCGAATCCTTCCTCCTATGAATATTTTTCTAAACATCAAGAGTTGAAGAATGCAATGCATGAAGAATACAAGTCAATCAGGAAGAACGATGTCTAGGAAATTGTCCCTAGGCCAAGTGAAAAATCTATAGTCATTTCAAAATTGAATTACATGATAAAGCACACTGCGGATGGGAGCATTGATAGATATAAAGCAAGGTTTGTAGCAAGAGGCTTCTCACAGAAAGAAGGGACTGATTACGAAGAAACCTTTCCTCCTACAACTAGATATACAAAAAAAATATCAATTGTTTCTTTGGCTACTACTATGGGATGGAACATTCACCAAATGGATGTTAAGAAAGAATTTATGACTGGGACTATTGATGAGGAGGTTTACATCAAGCAGCCTCAAGGATTTGAAATAAATCATAGGGAGACTCATGTTTGCAAGTTGAAGAAAGCTCTATATGGCTTAAACCAAACAATTAGAGCTTGGCATGTAAGAATGGATGCATACCTATTGAGAGTTCGTTTTACCAAAATTTCTACAAATCCTAACCTATACATCAAGATGGTCCAAGGTGAATCAATTATTATACTCTTGTATGTGGATAATCTACTAGTTACAGGAGTAGAGCATCAAATTTAGGAATGCAAGAAATAGTTAGCAACCAAGTTTGATATTAAGGATCTTTGGATTATGCATTATTAATTAGGACTAGAATTTTGGTAGAAGCCAAGTGAGGTATATCTTGGTCAAGGAAAATATGTGATCAATATTATTTAGAAGTTTGGCATGATGGAAAACAAGCCTATGATGACTCTTATGATTACAAACTTAAATAAGTTGAGGATTTTAGAATCTAGTCCTATGGATTCCACTTGCTATAGAAAATTGATTGGGCCCTTGATGTATCTGGTGAATACAAGACCAAACATTTATTTTGCAATAAATTTCCTCAGTTATTTTCAAATGGATCTGTTGACGGTTTTGGACCTGCCAACATGTCAATGGGATCTCCCCGGTAACAAGTCCTAGTTAGACCTCAGACCATTTGGTGTAGGAATCCCAGAAGTGGGTCATAAGGTATTGCCTTGACGTGATGTCGCACAGAGGAAAGTAAGATAACTCTGTCAGTAGCAAGGGTGTGACTGATGTAGTGAGTCAAGGAATGAGTATGAGAGGTTCCGACACTTCAAAGGGAGAGGAAGGTGAAGGTGAGTTCTAGGTTGAAAGGGATCAATCCCAACTCGGCTAGGAACACACAACATAAAGTACATGCATAGCTTCCGGCAGAATAGTCAACATGGGTGCAACAGTCACAACATACAAGGTAATATAACACGAACAACACTCACGAATCAGTCCGAGATGAGTGTGACAGTTGATATGACAAGGTTCAGAGAAAGGTCTGTCTGATGTCCGGTAGAAGAGTCGACACGGATGGTGACAACATTAAAAACATATGCAACACATTAACAACAAGATTCATATAATTGCATACAAATCAGTTCATATACAAGTACATAAGTTAAACAACATATATCATTAAGGGAACCAGAGCAGTCAGACTAAAATAACAACATATGCATGAAAATGTGTTGGCTTTTATTATATAAAGAAGTGTAAGTCACAATCATACAATACACCATGTAAACCTGCTAGCCCCATCAGTGGAACGTTATAGCCACATCCGCCTACTCCTCTAAAGAGATGTACTAGCTTCGTGTAGTGGAGAAGCCAAGGCGTGTTACAATATATCCAAGCCTTCTTCAAGATAGTCTTAGTAGAAGCTTGGCTGACCAAAAGCCCTTACAATGAGTTATGAGGGACTATTTATAGCAAAGGGTGAGGTGGCCCTTGACATTCTGCTTCGTGACATTTCAACTACCCTCATGACTCTTCACCTACTCTATGACTATTACGTCCAACTATGGACACATGACTTACACTTGACATGAATCAACATTACAATGCACATGTACTAATGTGAGACAACATGGCTTGAGAAAGCCAAGCAAGACATTAGTGACACTCAGTCCGTTGTGGTGAGACCAACTCTATGACATGCTTGTGATGGTGAAGGTGGTGAGCTGATGCCAAGATTGCTCATCCGTGATGGTGTGCATGCACCTCATGGTGACATCTTGCTGAAGTGAACTCTTGCCTCCATTGAAACCGCGCATTGGTTCGGCCCCTTCATCCAACTCGTTTGCTAACATGTGCATGGTCTTCTTGGGTATGATTGAACCGGAAACACACTGATTCATGGTGTCCATGTTGATCTTCAAGTGTGTGTTGGTGGTCATGTGCATCAACTTTCCGAACTACAGGTTCAACCCTGTTGGACTTGCTTCTTGTCTTTCCCTTGGTGAGTGTGTTAAATGGGTTGGATTGCATGCGTGTGCTCAATGACATGCATGCTATTGAATCCCCTATATGAGATAAACAACACTACTCACCACGTCTAATCTGTGTGAGCTACGGGGATGGATCCTTAACTCGTACTGGCGCAATTTCATTCGTGAGTGCATGTTGTGCCCACTGTTTTTCTGGTTCATGCTGCAACTCATTATACTGTCTGTGTAGCTTCATGTTCTTCCCGAGTTGCTGCTTCAGCACATGCAACTCCTTCATTGTTCCATCTTGTACCTTCGCACAATCTTCATGTAGCATTTTCACTTCATATCCTGAGTCTCCAAAGTTTCTTTCATTATCAGTGGATCTGCTTGATCTTGCGACTTTTCTCCACCTCTATGTTGTCAAAAACCTTCCTCTTGCATTCACTACATTCGCTACATTCGGTATGCTACCTTCTGCTACTGTTCATGATGTTGCTCACTGTGATGTTGCTGCTTGATGTCCTTGTCCACAAAAAACTTGATGTCTTCGTGAGTAGGTAAGCCCATGGACACTTGGTTGACTACATCCCCAAGCGTGCTCCGAACGGTGTCTTCATCTCTACTCCGTTAGAAACCATTGTACCTGTATTTTTGGGAGGAAAATGAACACCTGTGATACTTGGAGACATGGAAACACTCATAGCAAGCAATTTTTTAGTCGAAAACCAAAATGAACATGAGAACTAACTTGCAACATACCTGGGTGAATGATCATGAAGGTTGCGCAACTTCGGTCGAGAGGTTGGGAGACCGACTGCCAAGACTGCACACGGCACAGTCTAGCTATTGAGAGACCAACTGATTGTTGGACCTACGCAATTCACAGTCCATTCTAGCTGTTGACTACTGGGATTGCGCATTGAGCAATTCCAACTAGGAAGGATTGTTCCCTTAGGGACAGATTTGCGCAATTTCTTGGGCCAAGCAGCCACTGTCTTATAGAAATTCGCAAAACAATCCTGGAAGCTAGTGTTGGGCAGGAATGTGTAAATTTGGAGAGGAAGGTGAGCCTTCCTTTCCCAGATTACCCAATGCAGCCTTGGTGAAGGCAAAGCCCGGGCCAAGGTTTGCCCGACTCACCGACGGGAAATTGAAAGAAAGTAAGTCAATGAATCTATGGTGACATGAAGTGATAGCAGAAGTGATTAAAATTGCATGCAAAACATGAATGAAATATTCAGCGTGAATATCAACATGCATGTGGGTGAGGCAGTTCATTGGTTTGGCGAATGTCTGTGCAAAACAATTTCAATGCATGCGACAACAGTGAGATAGCAATGAAAACTGAAACAGAACTAGGACAAGCTAGTATACATGTAAACAACAGTAAGCGCTTAAAGAAATCAAGAAAATAGTACTCATACGAGCGAAAACACAAAAAGCGATAGAAATGCAGCACAAGGCATGGAAAGCGGGCTTACCCCAAGATAGTTGAGATGAATGTGCTGACTACTCCTAGATGTGATGTGGGATGTCAAAGTTGCAAGGTTGATGTGAGGAATGACCTTTGCAGTGTCCGGTTGATGAGTTTCGATAACATCGAGGTTGTGATGCACATGCCACAAATCTAGGGGAAGTGACACTTGATGGGAGGTTTCTAAATTGCTCCTTGCATGTAACCTCCAACTGCTAAACATAGATCCCTAAGACAAGGGATGACTTTGCATGTTATCTTGGGAGAAGCAGCCTATGCATGCAAGTCTATTTTTCTCGGTCGCGGATGGAACCGGTTAACTCATCTGCACATGCAAGAGACTGCTCTACTAATGGAGAAAAATGTGCATTTCTGGCTGAGAGCTGCGCTGGTTGCACAGGGGGTTTGCACAATTTATGGGCTGAGCAGCTGACTGCTACCCAGATTTTCCAAATATTGGGCTGAAAAGCCTGTTGATGGGAAAAATTGTGCAAATCTTGCTGGGAAGGTTGGCTGGCAAGATTGCGCAATCCTAAAGCCCAACATGATGTCAGAGGGAATTGTGCAATTCCTAGAGGAAAGGCTAGTTGCTCTCCAGAAATGCACAATTCCTGGAGGGAAGGTTTGTTGCCCTCCAAATATGCGCAAATTTCACTGGTAATCTTCTCAGCCTATAGCTGGACCAAGTCTAGGTAAGCATCCCGTGAGAGGAATGGATCGACGGGCTGCCTTTGTGCGAGGAAAACACTGAAGCTTGAGTACTTGACGAAGCAAGACAAAGTGCTATGTAAGGTTGGTAGGGGAGGCTCTGAAACAGACTAAGGAAAAAATTTGGAGGGTGGTTGTAGCTGCTACATTACTTGGTGACACATTGATAGAAATCCATCTCTTTGAATGGACCTTATTCGTGAAAATGAGTCTAACACCTCTGGAAGTATTGTTCAGTTCTTAGCTCATCTTGGCTTCACACTAGCTTGATGTAAGATGTAGCATATATCATAATCTTGGTCGATTGACACACATTCCAAGCCAAGGCAACACAATTATTTCGATTGGGGTTGAGGGGTGTATATAGGTGCACAAGCAGTAAAGTCGTCAGAGTCTTAGTTTCATCTATGGTGTTGCTCCACTACCACCAGGCCTGGACAATACCTCGATGGAGTCACATAGGAACACAAGCATGGCTCCGCTACCAGCAAACCTGGTCAGTACCCTGGTGGAGTTACTTTCATCACCTCCCTACGCAAGAAGGCTTTATCTTCTTTCGCTTTATTCATTTTTCACTTTGAATTTTTTTGACTTTTCATTTTTTTCATTTTTCATTTTCACTTTGCATAACACTTATTCATTTCAGAGGCGGAAGAGGGATCCTGACTTATTGAGAGAAGAGGAGGTTGTTCTAGAAGATAAGTAGTTTATTATATCTCTAACATGCTTGTTAAGGTTTTCCCCCTCACCTTACTCTACTTGGCTGAGCTGACGAGGGTTAACCCAAAAAACAATTGACTAGAGAAGGTGACACTAGTTAGCGCGCAAGAGTTGTGCTTACACCAGGGTTCACTTCGAAGCGTACTTATTTTCCTTTGATGTATCATGGACTAAGAGTAACAAGTTCATCATACAGATGCAAGATGACAGATAACCAAGTAGTGATAGTTGTACAAACCCTCTTGTACTTTATCCATATCGTTTCATGAGTCACACATGGTTTCATGCAAAACTAACCTATGAACGAAACAAGCGAATGAACTAACAATCAACAAAGAAAAGAAAGAGCAGAAGAAAAAATGAAAGCGAAGAAAGTAAACAAACAAGCAAGCAGATAAACAAGAAATCAAAACATGAAAGCAAACAAGCACGCAATAAAACAACTGAAATCAAACACTACTCCTACTCCTACACTAACGATGCATGGGCCTGATCACATGAAGTGATACTTCCAATGCAACAATCGGTGCATTGGTAGACCCATGCGAGTAAAGGTTTGGTCCGCGAGTAACCCAGTTGTGCGGACCAGCATATAGGAAAGATATAATAATGAAGATAGCCACACTTCATGTTTCAAGTTCTCGCGAGACATAAGTGAGTGCATGCGCATGACGAACAGTCTGTGGAATTATCATGGTGTTGTGTGACACTACGTGCAACTTTGAAGAAAAAGCACACTCTTCACTAAGACATGCAAGCAAATGATAAAAACAAAGATAACTTGTGTCACGAACGAGTGCTTGCAATGTAAGACTCCTCCAATGCACGAGTAATGGGATCGTGCAGTTTGAGTGGAGGAAGTGTGATCTGTGTGTGAGGTGGTTCTTCAATGCATACAGACGAGTGATGAGGAGCCTTGGGTGATTGAACAGTTTCATGATCAGAAGTGAGACTAACCCCAAGAGAGCAAGGACCTGCATAACCATCAGCTCGGGCTAAAGTTCCTCGACAGTCTTGGGTGTCTCAAATTCATCATCAGGTAGATCATCATAAACCGATGGCTTCGAAAGATCAACTACGATAATTCATGATCATGATAAAAAATGGAAGCAAATGAATCACGACTACCACGATCAGAAAAATCAATGAATTCTTTGGCATCCTCATGATTAGATGAATCAAAAAGATGGGTAGATGAAACGTGAACGAACTCATCCTCTGTATTTCCGGAAAAGATAGTTAAAGAATCAAGTGGATCTTCAATGAATATCTTATCCTCTCTGTTGTTGAATGATGGAATAGCATTTGGTGAGTCCTATGGGTGATCAACAATGGGTGCATCCGTGGATGAAGACACACATGCAAAATCATGGGTGGTAGGTTCACCAAAGAAGCTAGGAAAGAACGGAGGGGGATCAAACAGAAGGGAGTTGTCCTTCACTGAGTGTTGATGTTCAAGCTCCCACTCATACTCTTCATGAATGACAACGCATGTTGGTTGTGTAACACCAACTCCATCAATGGGTTGTTCCTCGTTCATAACAAGTGAATAGTCCAGAATGGACGAACACAAGACAACATCATCCGGAGGAACACATGAGTGTGAAGACGAAGGTTGAAGAAAATAATGCATAGGGAACTCGAAGGACTTGCAACCAGCTCTACACGAAAATTGAGTGGAGTTATGTTGGGAGGGTGTGAAGGATGAACAAATGTGTGAACATGATCCTCAGCATCACTGGGCGATGGTGGAATTATTGAATGAGAGGGAGGTGGGCAGTCCGTTGAGACAATGCCTGCTCCCACATGGGATTGCATAGTTCCATCAACAAAGAAGGTTGAGCGAGGCTTGACATCAAGCTTTCTCTTGGGACAAGAAGATTTCTTAAGGCAGTACTCAAACCGGTCCCAGAGATAAGTGAACTTCATCTAGCTCCTTAGAGCTTCAAACTCTAAGTCATGGAAGTGCTGCCAAAAATCAATAACAGATTCATGCAAAGCCCTTTGTTGTTGTAACAGTTTTCAGTCAAGATGATTTGGATCAAAATGATAGAACGTGTCTTCAATAAGATCATAGAAGTGCTCAAATGAGTGCACGGTGTTAGCCGGTAAGCTTAGCACCCACCGAAATGGAGATTCGTGAAGTGTGAATGCAAGCAGAAAACCGGCCTGTTCGTCAGTAAATTCATATTCCTCATAAATCATGGAAAGAAAGTTATGTAAGTGCTCAGGCCAGGCCACTTCACCTTCACCATCATACATGTGAGTGGACAAGAGATTAAAAGCTTCATCGAGATGGAGACATCTTCACGATTCGAAAAGCACCTCAGGGGAAGAAGAATGCAAGATTCCATGAAAGTTATGCAAAGGTTCAAAATTGGATGAGAGGACACTACTTGTCATCTGGTCCTCCTTCTAGTGCCAGAAATGTTGACAGTGTTGGACCCGCCAACATGATAAGGGGATATCCCCGGTAAGAAGTCCCAATTAGACCTCAAACCATGTGTAAGGTAATGCCTTGACCGCAATGTCGCATAGAGACAAGTAAGATAACTCTGTTAGTAGCAAGGGTGTGACTGATGCAGTGAGTCAAGGAATGAGTATGAGAGGTTCCAACACTTCAAAGGGAGAGGAAGGTGAAGGTGAGTTCTAGGTTGAAAGGGATTAGTCCCAACTCGGCTAGGAACACACAACACAAAGGACATCCACAGCTTCCAGCAGAGCAGTCAACACGAATGCGGCAGTCATAACATACAAGGTAAGATAACATGAACAACACTCACGGATCACTCCGAGACGCATGTGACGATTGATATAACAAGGTTCAGAGAAAGGTATGTTTGATGTCCAGTAGAACAGTCGAAATGGACGGTGACAACATTAACAACATATGCAACACATTAACAACAAGATTCACATAATTGCATAAAAATCAGTTCATATAAAAGTATGTAAGTTAAACAACATATATCATTAAGGAAATCGGAGCATTCCAACTACAATAACAACATATGCATGAAAATGTGTTGGCTTTTATTATATAAAGAAGTGTAAGTCGCAATCATACAATACACCATGTAAACTTTCTAGCCCCATTAGTGGAATGTTACAACCACATCCGCCTACTCCTCCAAAGAGATGTACTAGCTCCGTGTAGTGGAGAAGCCAAGGCGTGTTACAATACTATCCAAGTATTCTTATAGATAGTCTTAGTAGAAGTTTGGATAACCAAAATCCCTTATAATGGGTTATGAGGGACTATTTATAGTAAAGGGTGGGGTGACCCTTGACATTCCCCTTTGTGACAGTTCAACTACCCTCATAACTCTTCACCTACTCTATGATTGCTACATCCAACTATGGACACTTGACTTACACTTGACATGAATCAACATTATAATGCACATGTACTCATATGAGACAACATGGCTTGAGAAAGCCAAGAAAGACATCACTGACACTCGGTCCGCTGTGGTGAGATCAACTCTATGAAATTCTTGTGATGGTGAAGGTGGTGAGTTGATGCCAAGCTTGGTCCTTCATGATGGTGTGCATGCACCTCATGGTGACATCTTTTTGAAGTGAACTCTTGCCTCCGTTGCAACCGATGCATTGGTTCAACCCCTTCATCCAACTCATCTGCTAACATGCACATGCTATTCTTGGGTATGGTTGAACCGGCAACACACTAATGCATAGTGTTCGTGTTGATCTTCAAGTGTGTGTTGATGGTCATGTGCATCAACTTCCCGAAGTACATGTTTAGCCCCAGTTGGACTTCCTTCTTGTCTTCGCCTTGGTGAGTATGTTGAATGGGTTGGATTGCATGTGTGTGCTCAATGACATGCATGTTTTTCAATCCCTTGAATGTGATCAAAAACACTGCTCACCGTGTCTAATCTGTGTCAGCTGTTGGGATGGATCCTTAACTCGTACTGGTACAATTTCATCCGTGATGCATGTTGCACCCATTGTTGTTCTAGTTCCTACTACAACTCATTGGATTGTCTGTGTAGCTTCATGTTATTCCTGAGTTGCTGCTTCAACACATACAACTCCTTCTTTGTTCCATCTTCTGCCTTCGCGCGATCTTCATGTCGCGCCATCACTTCATAGCCTGAGTCTCCAAAGATTCTTTCATTATCAGTGGATCTGCTTGATCTTGCAACTTTGCTCTGCCTCTATGTTGGCAACACACTTCCTCTTGCATTCGTTGCTTTCACTGTGTTCGTTGCATTCGCTGCGTTCATTGCATTTGGTATGTTGTCTTCAGCTATTGTTCATGATGTTGATCATTGTGTTGTTGCTTCTTGATGTCCTTGTCCATGAACAACTTGATGTCTTCGTGAGTAGGTAAGCCCATGGACACTTGGTCGACTGCATCCACAAGCGTGCTCTGAATGGTGTCTTCATCTTAGTTCTCTTGGAAACTATTGTACTTGTATTACTGGGAGGCAGATAAAAACTTGTGATACCTAGAGATATGGAAACACTCATAGCAAGCAATTTGTAAGGCGAAAACAAAAATGAACATGAGAACTGACTTGCAACATACCTGGGTGAACGATCATGAAGGTTGCACAATTTCGGCTGGAAGGTCAAGAGATTGACTGCCAAGACTGCACAAGCCACAGTCTGGGCTATTGAGAGACTGAATGACTACTATAATTGCACAATGCACATTCCATTATGGTTGTTGACTGCTGAGATTGCGCATTGCGCAATTCCAACTAGGAAGGACTGCTGGCCCAGGAACAGATTTGCGTAATTCTTTGGGCGAAGAAGCCACTATCCTCCATAAATGCGCAAAATAGTCCTGGAGGCCAATGTTAGGTAGGAATGCACAAATCTATAAAGGAAGGTGAGCCTTCCTTTCCCAAATTGTGCAATGCAGCCTTGGTGAAGGTAGAGTCCGAGCCAAGGTTGGTCTGACTTGCCAACGGGCAACTGAAAGCAAGTAAGTCAATGAATGTATGGCGACACAAAGTGATAGTAGAAGCGATTAATAGTGCATGCAAAACATGAATGAAATATTCAACGAGAAGATTAAGATGCATGCGGGTGAGGCAGTTTGCCGATTGGGCAAACGTCTGTGTAAAACAGTTTCATGCATGCGACAACAGTGAGATAGCAACGAAAATTGAAATAGAGCTAGAGCAATAATTGGCATTTAATTATGAAAATAAAAGAAAATAGGAGAAAAAGAAGGTGAAGAGACACAAAATTGGATGTAAGGGAAATTGGAGGGAAAATGAAAGAAAATGAAGAAAATAAAGGCATGAATAATAAAAAGGCTTAAGAGAAACAACTGCTAGATTTTAACAACTTTTTGATAGTTTTGAGTTGAGCACACTCTCATTCCTTCATACTCTTGCACACTTAGAGCATTTTAGCATTCACTTGGATTTGGAAAAAGAAGGCAAGGGAAAGCAAGGAAACACGAGGAGATAGTTGGATTAATAACTACAACATAGATACTTTGTAGGTAATAGGCTGTGTGTGTGATTTACTTACTGATTTTTGAATGCATGGTATATGCATGTGATTCTCTAGTTATATGGTGTCACTGGAATGGAAATTTTCCTAGATTGAAAGTGGTTTATCCATGGTGTTGTGGCTTTCCCACTTATATTTCTAATTTGTGCTCAGGTTCCCTATGGATATTGGTTGGAATAAACACTTTGGAAGCCCTGGTACAACTTGGATTGAGTTACTAGTTCACGGAGTTGTAGGTTGGGACAAATGCTCTAGAGCCTTGTGGATTGAGTTACTAGTCCATGAGTTGTGATTGAAACGAATTATTTGGATCCCTGAGTTAGCTATGGGTTGAGATAATAGTTCTTGGAGCCCTTGACAACTTGGGTAGAGATTGATTTGGTTGATGTTAGTGATTTCTAGACTGTAGAGGTGGAATCACTATGGTTAAGGGTTGAGGTGCGTTGGCCTCCAGAAGCAAAGGGTTGGTTTTGTTTTCGTTTAACCCATGAGATCCCACATTCATGCTTGGAATATGGCGTGAGGGTGATTGAATAAAAGAGATATTTGCTTCAACAAAATCTATGATCGTGTGGTATGTGGCAGTCCCTGACTTGGTTGGCATTTTCATATGTTATCTTGGGATGGGGTCCCCTGGGTGAGTTTTGGGTTAAAAACCCAAGTTTTGATATAAATTTTGAAAAAAATATGTAAAGTCTACGCTAATTATGGATGCAGAGCACGTAGGTAGATAGGAGTCAAAAAGGGTTTTACCCTTGTTTATGTAAAGTTTGAGTCGGTTTTGAGATCTACCCTTGGTCCGCGGATCATGGGATTGTATAAATAGGTGTGTCTTAGGGAGTCTAAGGTAGATCTATGTCTTGTCTATGGGTATGGTGAAATTAGTCTTAGAGAGTTAGTGCAGAGAAGTATTAGGGGAGGAAAAGGCTTTGCAATTGAGTGCACAGAGGCCTAGAGTAGTGTTCGCAGCTGAGTGAGCGGACCCCTGCAACTGAGTGCGTAGTGAACTTTTGAGTCTGTAACCTTATATTGAAAATAAATAAAGAATATTGTTGGGAAAAATCATGTGTTACTTGATTACTACTATTGTTTATGTTTAAGATATATGTCGTGATGAAAGAATGTCTCTATGAATTAATAATGTATTGATGCGCGAATCTATTGGACGGATCTCTTTAATTGAATGCAATGCATGTTAAGTATTTATGCGAAGGTCATAATACTTTCTATTAAGTTTATTAAGCACTTAAACAAAGTTGTGTGGATTCTAATATGAGGTTAGTCTATGATGCACGTAATTAGATAACCTATATGTTAAAGGTCCACAAAATTCAATCGTAGACCTTCATAGAGGTCTAGAGGTCATTTGAAGGAAACTATAGAGCCAAGCCCTAAGGGCTTAGAGATCTGTGCGGAGGTAGATCTAGGACATAAAAATCAAATCACACCGATCTTTGGGTGTGGAAACTTAGTTCCAGCATCCCCCCATACTACTTCGAGTGAGACTTCAGTCTGTGCTACACGGGTTGATGCCGAAAGGGCCAGTGGTGTAGGGTTTTGTTTGGCACAAATAACTTTGAAGCTGGGTCAAGACCCCCTAAGCCAACAAATGGTTCCGTTGTGGGGATCGGGATCTACATAAAGAGATGTATGATGTCGCATCATTAGAATCCAAATAAAAATGAAATTGAGAAGTGGTTGGATAGAAAGATCCACGAATTAGTGAGGCAAGAAAACAGGAATCCGCACCTATCAAAAGAATAGTGGTTGGATAAATATTTGTACATAGAAATACATGAAATTTTCTTCTACTCCTTCTCGATCGAGTTATACGAGTGGATAACTAAATTGGCAGATGACCAAAGACGGGGGAGACTTGACAGTCCAATAGTGTGGACTCCAGAACTAGTGTGGAGGTTGGAAGCTTTTGAAGATAAGATTGTGCGCGTTGTTGACCACTGGCTTGATCGAGTCATAGGAGGATATGTGACAGAATTCGTAGTTGATACCTCTATTAGCTACAGTGAAGTAAAGCAACGCTTCTTCAAAGGACCACGAGGTAAGTATCTAAGATCTTTGAATACCTGGATTAAGATGTTGTTGTGTGAAAAATGGGTTATGCCATTACCTTGATGTTCAGAGCTATGCGAAGTGAAAATCTTTTCAAATATCGAGGGAAAACATGTCATGAATATAGCCCGTTGATTGGGCCTCCTTCGAGCGATGATGAGGGAATGGTACAACTTCACTGCGGAGTGTTGTACAATTGATAAGGCAGGGTTTTCCGTGAACTCATCATTCATCCACTCAACCTCCACCTTCACCTCCACACCATACAACTTCGCCCACACTAACACCACCACCACCGCCATTCAACATGTTGAATACAATGAAGTTACCAGTTTTCAAGGGTATAGGGAGTGAGGATGTAGATCAATTTTGGTTTGTTGCGGATGCTGTGTGGACAACGCAACAAATTACGGATGATAATATGAATAAGGTGCAGTTGGTTACTGCTCTGCAGGATCGCGCGCTGACATGGTACGTCAAGTACTGCACTAATAATCCCTTGGCATCATTAATAGACACCAAGGACGCTTTGAATAAAGAATTCAGTAAGCCTAAGTCTGACTCAAAATCAGTAGTTGGATTCAAGGAAATCATGATTATGGCTGGTGAAATTCCCTGGGAGTTAGATCAAAGATTGAAGTGTGTGGTTCGCGAAGCTGCAACTCACAAATAGTCAGCATCGTGAGTGGTTTATAGCCTCGCTCCTACCCCACCTGAGGATTGATTTATTGCAGCAGAAGATAGGGACTCAGGCAGAAGCCCTAGAAATCGTGATGAGATCGCATAAAATGCCTATTCAGGACGCATCTTTGGGAATTCAACAAATTCACTGGCAATTGCAGAACCTCTACTTGGAATTGTAGAGCTTGAAAAAATAAAAATAGGCTAGGTCGGAGGTGCACGAGGAGGTCTAGTGCCTCAAGTGTAAGAGCTAGGGGCATGATAAAGATCATTGCCCTGTCTTTGCAAATTATATCACGGGGGGGACCAATGCCCCTGAGGCAGGAAGCTCTAGCAAGACTAAGTACGGAACCCACGCTATGGTGTGCTATTTGTTAGGTGGCCAGAAAAAACGTAACAAATAATTTTCATTTGCTGCAAAAGTTTGTGTAGAAACCATAACAATTGTTCTGTGATTTCTGCAAAGTGGTGGGCCTCTATGAGTTCCATTGCTATAGCTATGAATTGATGATGGGAAAGACACCTGCATATCAAATGCAAGCAGAAACTCGGCCTATAGATCAGGGTGTTGGGGGAGTGCACGGAGGATATCAAGGGTGCAGACAAGGCCAAGAAGGAGGAGGATCTGGTAGAGGTCGTGGATAGGTTATTTTCTATAATTGTGGGATGCCAGGGCACTACGCATGGGAGTGTCAGAGTCAGATGCGATCGTCATGTCAGTACTACACTTATTTTGATCATAGGATAGAAGAATGCCCGATGCTGATAGCCAAGATGCAGGAGAAGAAGTCGCCACCTGAGCACCCTACACAGAAATTACAAACGATGAGGGTTGAGCCCCACGAGGAGGATCCCAATTTGAATATCGTACTAAGAAGCGAAATCATGACTGGTGACGATAAAGGAAAACAACCTGAAGATAATGGGTGGGTCTGCAAGGCCCTAAAAGGAAGTTGGCTTCGATCTAGAATGGATGAAGGAAACATTTATGGAGGTGAAGAAAAGCTTCATTGAGGCATCTGCTCAGGAAGTTAGGACAAACTACCAAAACCGAATGCGCCCACAAAGATTGATCCCTTTGTACTCACCACGTTCCTGGAAACATGCATGAAACTTCTGCGTGATAGTAAGGCTGTCAAGGGCTTACAGGAGTTGATAAACAAGTGTGCTGGTTAAGAAAATTCTCTTGATGGACACTGCATAGTCATAAATATTGGCAAACATAAGGAAAGGACAGGGTGCAAGATGAGGCTCGCCGCACAGATAGGATATTATGAGATGGACCAATTTATTTTGGATCTGGGGTTTGACGCGAACGTCTTGCCTAAAAAGAGATGGAAGAGAATGGGAAGACCTACACTGCAATGGTATCTGATTCAAGTGAGGATGGAAAAACAACAAAAAATTATCCCTATGGGACGACTGCATGGAGTCACCGTAGATATAGAAGGTGGGAGCGCGCCGACTGATTTTGAAGTGATAGAAATTGTTGATGACAACAATCCATACTCCACGCTCCTTGGAATTGATTGGGCCATTGATATGAATGGATTCATCAACTTGAAAAAGCTGGCAATATCATTTGAAAGGAAATCGCTCTGTGTTGTAGTACCGTTGGACCCTGCGGAAGGACCACGCTATACTGAACTGGTCTGTGATTGTGAAGAAAGTGATGATGGTTTGGATCAAATCTACAAAATTACAACGCAAGATCAAGACTAATCCGCTAGCTGATGGATGGATTGCATGGGACTGTGAAAGCTCTTGTACCTCGGATTTAGATGAAGAATTGGAGCATTGGAAGAATCGGTTGAACGAAGTATCTACGCTGCGCTGTTACATGATGACTAAATTGTTGCACTGTGTGTCATCGGAGGTAAGAAATTTAACCTATTATGATGGTTTAACTGATGTAGATAAGCTTTTGGATGCCTTTGAAAGAGGAGTACCTGAGGATCATTTCTTTCAAGCATTGGATTTGGTGTTGCGCGCTACGCCTGCATGGTGGTGGGGTACGCACAAGGACAACTTTAATGAATAACGCGATTACAAGAGGATGATGAGGTTGCAATTTGGTCATCTGAAAGTATGATTAAATGAGAAATATGATGGGATAAATGATCCATGTGATCATTTGGCAGATGAACTAAAGTCTACGGAAAAAATCTGCAACCAGAGTGGGTGCACTTATTCTATCATACTCTAGATATCATCCCCATGAATTGGTACCTGGAAATGGAGCTCTGCCATGGTAATGCGGAGTGGGATATATTAAGGGAAGGATTTTTGATGGCCTTTAGTTTTGAGGATGGGGAATTGATGAATCTCTATAGGAGGTTAAGGCGGTGATCTTCAGAATTCTGCAGGATCCTTTGGAGTTAGTTCAACCAGATTGGAGCACCCAACTGCACCATGCACTGTAATGCTATAATGTGATTGTTGAGGGGGAGGATGAAGATCCAAGAAATATTAATATCCTAGAGACAGAAGGCCACCATGAACATTCTTACATCACCATGCTACTGAAAACCAAGCAAGTGAACATTGGTACTGAAGCAGAACCAACATTTGCGAAGATCAGAAATTACTAGGATGATGCCACAGTGGATAAAGTTGTTGAGTTATTCCGCAAGTACCAGGATATTTTTCCTACAAAATTTTCAGACTTAAAAGGCATCATAGGTGACTTGGGTGTGATGCAAATTACTTTGAAGCCAAACACGAAGCCTATTTAGAAGAGACTATATTTCCTTAATCCTAAATATAAGGAAAAGGTTCACTTAGAGCTAGATAAGGTGCTAAAAGCAGGCATCATCGAACCAGTTGAAGAATTTGATTGGGTGATCCCAATGGTGGTTCAGGAAAAGAAGCAGAAGGGAGAAATAAGGATTTGCGCAAATCTAAGAAAGCTCAATGATGCCTGCGTCCATGATCCTTTTCTGACACCATTTACAGATGAGGTATTAGACAATGTTGGAGGGAAGGAGGCCTACTCATTCACTGATGGGTTCTCTGGGTACCATTAGATTAAGATTGCGTAAGAAGACAGGAGCAAAAAAACCTTCGTGACAGAATGGGGTTGTTTCCAGTATATGGTAATTCCATTTGGACTCAAGAATGCACTGGCAATATTCTCTTGCATAGTCATCGCAGCGTTCAAGGAATTCATTCACAAGTTCTTGGAGGTATATTTTGATGACTGGACAGTGTTTGGGTTAATAAAGCACAATGTAGCCAATCTACGCCTAATTCTAGATACGTGCCGAAGATATCAGATCGCATTGAACCTGAAGAAGTGCTTATTTTGTGTCCCCTTTGAGATTTTGCTGGTTCATGTGGTGTGCAAGCAAGGACTAATGGTGGACCTTGCCAAGATTGTGGTAATAGTAAATTTGGAGGCCCTGAGGAGTGTTAAACAGCTACACGCAACGCTGGGCCATACTGGATATTATAAAAAGTTCATCAAGGCTTATACTCAAATTACTGCGCCTATGGAGAAGCTATTGAAGAAGGACACTACATTCTATTGGGATGAAGAATTTCAGCGCAGTCTAGATGTCTTGAAAGAAAAGATGGTCACCACGCCGATCTTGGTATTCTCAGATTGGAAGAAGGAATTCCATGTGCACGTTGATGCCTCGTGTATTGCGTTGGGAGCAGTGTTGACGCAAGTTGATGAAGGAGAGATGGATCAACCTATACCCTTCATGAGCAGGAAATTATCAAAGGCTGAGAATAATTACTCAATGACAGAGTGCGAAGGATTGGCTATGGTATACGTGCTTCAAACGTTCAGACACTATATGTTGGGCAGACATTTCAAGATGTACATGAATCATTCCACCTTGAAATACCTGGTCAATAAGTATGTGTTGGGGGGGAATATTTGCCGATGGTTGTTGTTATTTGAAGAATATGACTTTGAGGTAATTGGGAAGCTAGGAAGGTTGAATGCAGGACTTGACCACTTGTCGCGAATCGAAATAGGGGAGGAGCCTACTAATTTGGAGCAAGGGCTTCCCGACACGCAGCTCTTCACCGTGCGCGTATCCAATAACCATTTTGCCAATATTATCCACTTTTTGACTACAGGGACGATTCCCAAAGGATACACCAGTCAGCAAAAGAAAGAGTTAGTAGTACACACGACAGATTTCTCAGTAATTGCAGGACATTTATATAAGATGGGTGCTGATGAGATATTGTGACGCTATGTCCCTGATTTCGAATGAAGTAGCATCCTAGCTGAAGCTAATGAAGGGGATGTAGGAGGACATTATACAGGAAAGGAAACAACGAAAAATATTTTATGTGCGGGGTTGTGGTGGCCTACGTTGCATAAAGATTCTAAAGAATATTGTAGGGCATGCGATGCATGTCAGCGAATGGTAAGACCAATGCGAAGGGATGAGCTGCCACTGAACACTCAGGTGTCATTATAGCCATTTGGGAAATAGGCAATTGAATTTGTAGGACCGATTCAGCCTCTAGGCAAAAAGACAAGTGTGCGCTATATCATCACCGCGACAAAGTACCTAACTAGATGGGTAGAAGCACAACCAGTGAAGGATTGTACAGGGTCCATAGCAACAAAGTTCTTAGTTGAGTATGTGTTAACCAGATTCAGCTAGCCAAAAGTATTGATGAGTGATCGCGGTATGCACTTCCTTAATGAAACAATTAGCATGTTAACCAAATATTTCTATGTTTATCATTAGAAAAGCACACTGTATCATTCGTAAGATAATGGGATAGGTGAGGCCTTTAATAAGATCTTGGAGAGCGCATTGAAAAATATTTACAAATCGCAGCGGAATGATTGGGATGTACACATACCTACAGTGTTATGGGCGTACAAGACTACTTGCAAAAAATTGACAGGTTAGACACCTTTTAGATTGGTCTATGGCGTAGAAGCTGTGATTCCTATGGAATATATTGTGCCTAGTCTATGCACAAAATATTTCATAGGGATGGCGGATCGCAGAGATTTGGAAGAGCGGCTCGCGTAGTTGATGGAGCTCAAAGAAGATAGATTCTTAGCTGGATTCCATCAGCAAGTGTAGAAGGAGCGTGAAAAAGCATGAAACGATTAACACATCCAGCTTTGCACATTCAAGGTAAATGAATTGGTTTTGTTATATGATAATAAGTTCGCCAATTTTTCAAGAAAGTTTCAGATGCATTGGCTTGGGCCATATGTCATCAAAGAAATTACAAATGGAGGCGCAGTTCAACTTGCGAAGCTGAATGAAGAACCTTTTCTGGGAAGGGTGAATGGAAGCCAATTGAAGCCATATACAGGAGATTCATCTCACTGACTATATAATAGTAGGACAGTATTAGCACTCTAGGAAACTGCAAGAGAGATCTGGACTATAAACTACACTACCTAGTTTAAAGGACTAGGCAGTAAGAAGATTGCGCGCAAAAGGGTGATGTTACAGTGTCAGAAGCTGCGAAGGGTGTTACACTATGAAAGAAGATACTGCCCGACACAGCCAGAAAGTGACTGCTAGAGTCACTGTTCATGATTTGACAACCAGGAAACGGTTAAGAGGAGTGGGAGGGTAGCATTTAAGGCTAAAATCTTTGAATATATGCCGCCAAACCAACATTAATGTTCGAATTTTGGGGGGAATGATCGGATTTGAATTCAAAATCCCCTATAAATTACGTGTGCCAGTCCAACAATGAACACTTTTCACACTTAGAGTTTTTGAGCTGAGTTTTATGTTTCTTATGAGCTGCTCGTTCTTTGAGGATTTGGTCGTGAGCCCTGCGTTTGCCAATTTTCCTGAGTTAAATCATAAATTTATCCTGGAACCCATGTTGGGTCCGAGCCCTACTGAGACTATGAGCACTGGGGGAAACATTACATCCGAAGGAGATGCTCCAGAGGTGGTGAGCATGGAAGCTCTGGCTCCTGTGCCTATAGCGCCAAGGTCACCTAGGCCGAAGCCTACACCTATGTGAGAAACCCAGAAGATGAAGAAAGAAAATCAGAAAAGGTCGGTGCGAGTGCGCAAGTCACCTAGGAAACATACCGCCACTCAAAAGCAGAAGAAGGACAAGCATCCTAAGAAGGTTGTGGATTTAGAATTTGAACAGGGAACTGAGGATACAGACGCTGAGAGAGTAGAACCCATCACCAAATTGCCTAAATATATCCCCCCATGAAAAGGGAAGGTGAAGGTCCCAAAGGACCCAGACTTGGACAAGTTCCTCATTCACACGGCCCTATTGCTGGAGAAGATAAATTTTAAAGGTTCGTGCCTTGCACAAGTTCCCCTTTTAAAAATGGAGGATTGGGACCTGGTTGACCATTAGTAGTTCCCTCCCCTCGCGATAAAAAATTATATGAGGGGCATGCATTACCCAAACTCAGGTGTCACTAAGATGGAGACAATTGAATAGATCTGCGATGTGGAGAAATTCGAGTTGTTGAACCTGTTGTGGGTGCCCCACTACCACCGCACTAATATTAACACCACCTATGTGCAACAATTACTTACTCTATTGCATGATGGGTGCTTGTGGCTTGGCGTGCCTATACCCATCACGGATATGCTCATCCATAGGATCATGCACCTACTGCATGAGTGTTTGAATCTGGCCAAGGATTTTGGTGGAAAGACACGTGAGAGAGACTTAGTAGAGAAGAAGAAAAAGAAGTTTGAGCTTATCAAGAAGCCATGCAACTATTCCACCATGTTCATCAATGATCCTACAGTGAAGATTTCCACCCAAATACTGGCTGTAAAGGTTATGAGAAAGTGTCGCGTGGACGAGTTCTGGCACCTGTGATATCCTTAGCTACATAATACATGAAGGGCATGCAATTTAACTAGTAACGGTATTTATGTAGTGAATTTCTTGCAAATTGTTGCGAGGTCCAAGATGACAAAAATATCTTCCACTACGTGTGGCTACTGCTCTCCATTGTGCTAGTCGCATGGGATCTATGGGAGGACAACCAGTTTCCTCCATTGAAGGAAGGATTGCCAGAGGCCGCGTAGTTCACCTCCCTCTAGGCCACAAAGGATCCTACGAGGGTCACAAAAACAAAGATTTTTTGGGTGTTGATGGAAGTGAGCTTCCGCATGGCCATCAACCAGCACCCAAGGTTGTCCCCGACCTTGTATGAGTATTTGTTCACTTATGCTGAGTTCAAGGAAGATTTCCACCGCATCTACATTTGGGCACGAAAGGACCCACAACAGAAGTGGTTCGATTTGCCATATTTTGTCACTGATGATGCCATACAGGAAGTGATCAAGCGTTGGCTGGTAGATTGGCACACCCCATTCGACTTAGATGCAGGCACCAGCAAAGGCAAGGGGAGCTCAGTTGAGAAGAAATGGAAGGATGCCGCAAAATAGGTGGCACAGAAGTTGGCCATGCAGTGGAAGAAGGAAGCCGAAGAGAAGGATCAAATGGAAAAGGAGCGCATTGCAAAGGAACAAGCTGAACAAGAATAACAAGACTCCGAGCAAAGCGGAAAATCCCCTTCGCTCGAAACTGAGGAGGAAGAGAAGTCTGCACAGGGTGGTGGCGACGATGAGGGGAAGAGCACCCCATTTAGGCTAAGGAAATGTAGAGAATAGTAGTAGCAGGAGGGTTCCCTCAAAAATACGAATTCGGCTAAAGCGTAGATGGATCCCATAACCCTGACAGAGGGCAATCTCGACAAGATCGGTGAGAAGGTGCATGACACTACAACTGAAATGTTGGATTAATTCGAGCAAAAATACATGAAGTCTTTGGGAAATGTCCAAAAGGATCTGCGCGAACGGCATATCCAAACTAGCAAAATACAGGTGGGCACAGGCAAGTGAGCTCTACACAGACGAGCCTGGTGCCAGGGACATGTCAGGCTGCAAAAATGGTAAGGACAGTGGACCTTAGAATAGTTTCTCTACAAGAAGAGTCCCTGAGTGTGGAATCGGATGATGACAAGATCATCATAATTACCTTGAAGAACATTAGCCTCAATATTGCAGCGCTCCCCAATGAATTTCTTCATGCGCTGCAAACAGGAGTGACAGTGGAATTGAGAGCTCGGGAGCAGCATGCTCTTAGTTTAATAAGTGAGTACTGGGTGAACAACGAACAAATGTTCATCGAGAAGATGCAAGCCATGAAGGAAAGGGATACTATCTAGGCATAGAGCTCCCATTTGGCAGCTGCTGTTGTAGAGGCGTGAAGAATAGTGCAGGAGTTGAACATACCTGAGGACGCACAACCAGAGGACAAGATCCTGAAACTAGATATAGGTGTCTGCGAGGAAAAGGCAGAAGTAGTGCAGGTTCAATTTGAAATCAACATGAAAATCACGGAGTTACAGCTCAAATCACAGCCCTTGACTTCGCCCAAGGTCAGGGAACAGCACGGAGTTGCCATCAAGGAAGGGATGGCTACTGTCGATGTTGCAGTCGTTGATTGCATAACCTTGTTTGAACAGGTGATGGAGTTGGTGACAACCCTGAAGGAAGACCCCAACCTGCAGATATTGAATACAAAGATCCATAAGCTCCAAAATAAGTATGAAGAGGTTAGGGTGATGACGCGCTCAATTTCTATAGTGCAACGCCTCACCGAGTTGTAGGAGGGGAAACAACTCCTCGCACAGGTGGAAGCAGCTCAGAAAAAAGAGGTAGTGCTTAAGGCCAGGTTAGGTCCTTGATTGAAAGAACCCTACCAAGTCTCAACCAACATTCAGGAGAAGTAGACAAACTTGAAACTCACACAGCAGAAGATCAAGATGGCCGGCGAATGACCAGTTACGAAGCAGCTCGTCGAACAAGTGAACCACACAGCTACATAGAGAGCTGTTGAGGTAGGAGTTGCGCAGGTGGAGCTGGGGGATGTTCACAGCAAGATCATTGTGCTAGTCGAGTGACTTGATGGAGAGTCACAACCTTTGTGTTGGGGGCCTATTGGAATGGGGTCCCCTGGGTCATTTTTGGGCTAAAAACCCAAGTTTTGATATAAATTTTGACAAAAATATGTAAAGTCTCCACAAATTGTGGATGCAAAGCGTTTAGGTAGATAGGAGTCAAAAATGGTTTTACCCTCGTTTATGTAAAGTTTGAGTCTATTTTGAGATCTACCCTTGATCCGCAGACCATGGGATTATATAAATAAGTGTGCCTTAGGGAGCCTAAGGCATATCTATGTCTTTATCTATGGGTACGACGAATGGAGTCTTAGAGAGTTAGCGCAGAGAAGTAAGTCTTGGGGGAGGAAAAGGCTCTACAGCTAAGTGCGCAGAGGCATAGATTAGTGTCCGCAGCTAAGTGCACAAACCCCTGCAGCTGAGTGCATATGGAAGTTTTGAGTCTGTAACCTTATATTGAAGATCAATAAAGAAGACTGTTGGGAAAATTTGTGTTACCTGATTACTACTATTGTTTACGCTTATGATATATGCCGTGATGAAAGAATCTCTCTATGAATTAATAATGTATTGATTCGTGACTCTATTGGATGAATCTCTTTAATCGAACACAATGCATGTTAAGTATTTATGTGAAGGTCATAATACTTTCTGTTAAGTTTATTAAGCACTTAAACAAAGTTGTGTGGATTCCGATCTGAGGCTAGTCTATGATGCACGATAACTCCGCAGAAGCCGATCGTAGACCACCACGAAGGTCTATAGGCCATTTGAAGGAAACTACAGCGCCAAGCCTTAAGGGTTTAGAGATCTGCACAGAGGCAGATCTAGGACATAAAAAGGAAATCACATTGATCTTTGGGTGCAGATACTTGGTTCCAGCATCCCCCCATACTGCTTCGGGTGAGACTTCAGTCTGTGCTATGTGGATTGATGTTGAAAGGGCCAGTAGTGTAGGGTTTTTTTTGCACAACTAACTCTTAACTTGGGTCACGACCCCCTAAGCCAACATGTTAATATGAGATATTTTTCCTATTGTGATCTAATTTTCCATGGTTTCCATTCTGGATATATGTTGGTTCTATGATGTATTCTATCTATGACTCTTGACATGTTTTGATAAGTATTTGAATGGTTGATGAATGCATGGCCTAACAAGTGTTATTGTAGCTAGTTAGAGAGGGCTTGGAGCCTTCTTGGCGATTCTCAAATGAAGACTATCGGTTTATGATTAGATAGCATTCATGACCTATAGCTTATATGTTGGTAATATGTTTAACTAAATGTATTTCATAGATTAGGAATATCTAGGTCAAATTATTTCTTGAGTTTTGATTGATTAGAATTTTCATTACCTTTGTTTGCATTCTGGAAAGTTATAGGTAGTTTTTGGTAGTGGTTTGGAGGCTAGCTTCAAAAAGTGGCTCAGATCTCTAGACTGTTGGAACTGAACTTAGGAATTTCAATCATAATTGCATGGAGGCAAGCATATACATGCGGTTGGGACCCCATAACCACACTAATGTTGTGTTGTGCATGTGCTTGGGGAGTTTCCCTAGAGAAACAAAGTTCCACCTCAAGGATCTACTACCTCGGAAGGTTTGTACCCTCCTGAGTGTTCTGTGGTCTCTATGGGATGTTGGTTTTTCATTAGATTGCCCGCCCCACTTCCATAACTGGAACTTGGAGGTTGATTCATATCATACTGACACTCATCTCATGGTTACCCTGGCGAACTAGAAAAACTGGGTAAATTTGGGGTCACTGGTTCCATCAAAGTTTTGGGAAGATTGTTGAGGAAATTCATTGTAAAACAAAGAAATTGTTTAAGGTTTTCTTTGTATTCAAATACTTTTATTTGTTAATGCAAATTGTATTCTTTTAATGGCATATTTGTGCCAATTATTTCATGTTTTTCACTTTTGTGACAATGGTTTTTTATTAGATAAACTATTTCATCTTGTAGTTGTAGTACTTTTTTATTGATTTCCGTATTTTCTCTTGCATTTAATAAAATTTCTAAGTAACTATTTACTCAAAAAATTTCCATTTAAAATAATTTTAATTATCATTGAATTGTGTGAACTATTTCCATTATCCAATGATTCATTTTTTGTTATATTAATCTCCAAAACAGAGCATGTATTGCACTTATAGTATCAACTATTAGAACATCTTCAAAAACTTGACATTCATCATTAAAAACGTGTTAAATGCCCATGTTATTTGAATTCTTGCACTTGGTATTTGGGAGCTATCTCCTAAGTATAAAGTTAGATTAGTTTCCTTTACTTTTCTGAATTGTATTTAGATCTAGATTCATAATTATATTAATTTATTGCATGTGTTGAAGTCTACTTATGTGGGAGAGATTTCATTGGTGTCTTGGTTGAGCCCTCAAGTCATATTAAGAATTTATTTATTTCATGTGCACTACAAGAGGGTAAGTTCGATTGCCTCTGCTTGTTGATAGTAAATTATAAACGCCACAAGTCAGCAAAAGGAGTGAGGATGTAACTAGACACATTAGAACCACCAACCCAAATGGATAAGAATATAAATTGGGACTCTGATTGGTTGGTCTCCCTTATGTTGATGAGGTCATTCTTGGCCATCAACATGCCCCTAAAATTTTCCCTAGTTAGAAGATTTAAAAAATGATATTATGATTTCCCTATTTACTCAGCTTGATCTGTTACAAGAAAAAAAAAGGAATATTAAAGTAGAACAATATTTGTTTATATTCTTCCCTAAATTCAAAAAAAGAAATCCTCTTAGGGATTTCAAACCTAATAGTATAGGGACCTATGACATCTTTGAAAGAGAACATTCTATAGATCAATGTCCATCATTTCCAAGACTAAAGGAAATTGATAAGGAATCAATAGAAGAGGCTAAATAACATACTTCATTAGTTCTAAGAAGCCATGTCAACCTCGTCCACTAGGTATGGTAAGATATCCTTTCTCTTCTTTTAATTTTTGGTCCAATATGTATAATCCTCAACAAATGAAATACCTTGTAGCCTCGTGGAAGCGTCCTAACCTTCCTCTAGTCCAATATCCAATTTTGTTTCCCCAATCACCTTCTCCTCCAATTCAATCACTTTTGTGTCCTTAATCATGGCGAGGAACCACTTTCCCTAATCAACTACATATGAAATTACCAATGCAACAACAACAATTGCAACTTCCTTCAAATGTACCAGTAGGTGGTCCTCCTCTATGACCTCAATTACCTGTACAACCTAACCTTAATCCCAATAATAAGGCAGTGCGACAAATTCAAACATTAGTTCTCCCCACTTACTGTATCTCACTTGTGGAATGTAACGAGGTATCATTTGATCAGGGAGAAAAGTAAATTTGAGAGTTTCCCTTGTTATCACAGAAAATGAGGAAGATGGACTATCAAGGGAAGAAACTCCAACTCAAGGTTCATTTCATAAACAATAGGTTGAACCCTCTATAGCAACCAATAATACTATTGCTATAGTTGATACCACTATAACAAATGATACCAATGTAACAAATAATACCACTATGATAGTTGATACTGCTATAACAGTTTAACCTTTTAAAACGGTTGATGTCATTGCTACTATAGGGCATGTAATAGTCAAAGTTATGGTTGGTACTGAGACCTCTCTACACCAATCATATCCAAAAATATTAATTGTAGTCAAGGTTACCCCTCAACCTAAGCTAATTTAATAAAAGAATTGAAACATTTACATGCCTTAATCCCACTACTCCAAGCAATCCGAGTTGTTCCAATTTATGCAAAAATAGTGAGGGAACCGTGTGTCAAAAAACATGGTATGAAACCTTGAGATCCACCCACTGTGCATGTGGTAGGAAAACTATCAGAACTAATGTTGGGAGATGTTCCATCTACCAAATATGAGGATCTTGGGAACCCAACAATAACTATTCATATTACAAGAACAATCATTCCAAATACTTTGGTTGATTTAGGAGCTGCAATTAATATAATTACGAGGGAGACTTTTGAAATATTTAGGTTTACCAACTTAACACCCCCTACTATACTAGAACTATATAATAGGTCTAAAATTTTTCCTAAAGGAATACTAGAGGATATATTTATTTCATTTGATTCCTAGGAGTACCTAGTGGATTTTTTAGTGTTGCAACCCAAGACACGCCTAGGAGGACATCCCTTGATCTCAGGTAGACCATAGTTGACCACTACAAATGCTTTTCTTAGTAGAATATCTAGGTTTATGACCATAATTTATGGGACCACTACCATTAATATTGTTCTCTATCCCATAGTTAAGCCAAGCATTGAATGTGAGAAACCTTTATTTCCTGAATTTTAACCAAAGGAAGATGATATTTGTCTACTTCTCACTATTGGAAAAGCCTTATATTTCAAAAATGAGATTGAGGATGATCCACTTGTCATCAAAGATACCTTTATTGTTACACAACCAATATCTCGGTTATTGAGTTCTATCATAAACAAATCCAGTGAAAAAGAAACTAGTGATGATCGTACTATGAAAGAAATAAATATTGCCCCTAGTCTTAAGAGTACTCTGGTCAATATAGAGCCTAGAAAGACCTTTAATATTAATCCCAATATATCCCATGCACGAATAGAGAAGTTGGTATAGCTATTGAGAAAGTGTAAATAATATTTTGCATGGGACTATAAGGACATGAAGGGTATCCACCTTGGGTTATGCACTAACCATATTTATTTGATGGAAGGTTCCCAACCTATCCAAAAACCTTAGCAAAGAATGAACCCTACCTTGAAATATGTTTTTAAGGACATTAGAGAAATTTTGAGGTCTGAAATGGGCCTCCTAAGGAATATTATAAAATAATAATGGAAATAATAAAATAAGATTAGATCACATGATCAAATTTTAGAGGGGAAAAATAGAAAACTAATTTTTCAACTCTTATTTTCAACTTATCTCCCCACGATTTTATTCAAATTTCGAGTGGGAGTACTCGCTGGATGTGGAATTTAATTTTGCATCCAAGGAGTACTGATCATGATGTCAACCATCCACCATGGTTGACATCATCATCTTGAATCCTTTTGGTTTTTATAAAGTTGAATTTGGTTGTACAATTTTTTTTTAGGCCCATTTTAGACCTCAAAATTTCTATAATGAGAATTTCAAAAACTCTTGAATGCAAATTTCATTTACCCAATTTCTAATAGTCAATGGGTATCTCCACTTGTTGTTCTTAAAAATAATGACAAGAGGGGAATATGCGTTGACTATAGGGATCTTAACAAAGGAACTTAGAAGGGCCAATTTTCATTTCCTTTTATTGGTCAAGCCCTTAATACCCTATGTAGTAAAGAAATTTTTTCATTTCTTGACAGGTTTAGTGGATATAATCAAATTCAAATTGCTCCCGAAGATCAGGACAAGACTACCTTCACATGCTTGTGGGTTACATTTTCCTATAGATTCTTCTCTTTTGGACTATGTAATGCAACAACAACCTTCCAATGTCTTGTTATACAAAATTGAGGTATACAAGTAGATCCAGTAAAAATTGAGGTAATTTTGAAGATTCTTACTCCTAAGACATAGAAGGAAGTACATAGATTTTAAGGGCATGTAGGCTAATATAGGCGCTTTATAGAAAATTTTCTAAAGTTGTATCTCGAATTTTTTACCTATTAACAAAATATAGAGAATTTATATTGACTAACAAGTTTAGAAGTGTGTTTGTCGAGCTCAATATGTGTGTAAAAAGAGGTCCTATATTACGAGGACCAAACTAGACCATATCATTCCACATCTCCATGGATGCCTTTGATATAGCCATTGGGGTTGTGTTGGGACAACAAGAAGGAAATAAACGTTATGACATCTACTATATTAGCAAGAATATAATCCTACATAATTAAATTAAATGGTAATAAAGAAAGAATTTCTTATTGTTATAAATATTATTAACAAATTTAGGCATTATATCACTAGCTATCAAACTTTTGTGCATATTGATCATTCTCCTATTTGATTTTTAATGAAAACCAGTCACTAATGCCAAGGTTACTAGGTGGTTGTTACTGCAAGAATTCGATATCACCAATGTAGATAGGCTCGGGAGGGATAATTTTATCGTTGATTTACTTTCTAGAGTGCCTAATAATGATGATAATATGTGTGTTGATGATAATTTTCCTGATGATGTCTTTTCTTTTCTTTCTTGCACTCACTTGCCTTGGTATGTAGATATTGTTAATTACCTTTTTGCAGGAAAGATTCCATATAAAATTTCCCCTTGGGAGAAAAAAAAAAATTATTCAAAAAAATGCCCAATATTTTTGGTTATATGGATATGTTGTAGCTGCTACAACCACCCTCCAAAATTTTACCTATGCTTTTATTTTGGAGCCTTATTTCTGTTTACACAAGCTTATCTTTGACTGCCTCGAAGTATTCGTGATTTGATTCAGACTTATCTTTTATGTTGTGCTTTTGTTTGCTTGTTTTAATACTTATCTGATCTTTTGAGTAACAGGCTAACCTTCTGACTTGACCTTGCAGTAGTTCTGGGCTTGCCTCCAGAAACTGTGCAATCCATGAAGGCAAGCTAGCCTTCAGGATGGAAATTGTGAAATCCTAATTGGAAGCTTAGCCTTGAGCATGAGAACTGCACATTCATCGATGGAATCCCATCACTAAGCTCAGAAACTATGTAATCCATTCCTTGAGCTCAAAAACTGCGAAATGAATTGAGCCAGGAAGTTTTCTAGTCCTCCAAAATTGTGCAATTTTCCTTGGAAGTGCACATGGAAAGTTTCCCAAAAAAAAGGAAAATGCAAAAAATTAAAAAGTGAAAAAGAAATCCTTAAAAAATATGGATTCATCATTAGTTTCCTGAAGTTGGAACAATACCTACTTTTAAAAATTTCCGCCAAATGTCACTTTTTCTTTGATTTTAGGCATGTCCCTCATAAACCCCAATCTGCCCAAATCTATTTAATAGATGCCTATAGAGATCATTTGTACATTTGATCATGGAGATATATCATTCCCAAGGAGATCAAGGAGCCTTCAGTGGAGTTTGCGTCGCTTTTCTGGGTGAGTTTTGATTTTGTCATCTTTTGCACTTTTCTATTGCTTTTTGTCGTTTCACTTCTGTGAGTGTTGTTTTTTTTGCTTCTCTTCATGGTTGTTGGTGTTTAAACTTATATTAGCTTGTAGAAGTGTTGTTTGAGTTTATCGTCTGCCTTTTGTAAGTGTTGCATCGATTTTCTTGTTTTTCAAATTGGTGATCGTCATTTTAGCGACTCTCCTCGAATATTTGTTTTTCCTTCCGTTTGATGATTTTATGCACTTGATTACGATTGATATACCCATACTTAGTTAGATCCATGTTTTAATTTGAATTATCTCTTACATATTCTTGTTTCCTACACCCTCACCTGGTATATCAGCACTTCTAGTGGCCTGCACTGCGTTACCCAGCTAGGCATTATGCAATTTTGAAGCTCAAGATGAGGCTTGGCCTCTGAGACTACCCAATGTGCAGTATAGGTTAGCCTACATAAGGGTTGTGAAGTTCCAGGGCTCAGTTCTACAAGATTAACTATGCATTGCTTCGTCTCAAGCCTCAGGGTGAATCACTAGCTGATGAGATTATGTAATGTGTAGTTCCCTCAGCCAGTCTCCCTCCCTTGCACATCAAAATTTCACAATATTTATCATCAATGCTCTGGTTGGTTGCCTGATCTTGCTTTGAAAGTGCTTTTGCAAAAGCTAATTTATACTTTCCATGAGTTCCTTTTCCCTCCCGTGGGTACCACAGTTGTTGAGCACTTCTCTCCGGTACTCACTATTACCATGACACCTAAGAGAGATGCCTCAAAATATACCACAGAAATCAATACTGGGGAAAAGTTGAGATCACAGCATTAAACTTTACAGTATACTCAAACACTCAACTATATGTGGAAAAGGAATCAGATCTTACATGGTAGAAAGTGAATGAATTTTTTCCAGCAAAGAGCTTCGAAGCAGATCTAGAGGATTGGAAGGTATATATTAATGTCCAAAAAGGATACTGTTACACAAAAATATTTTCACCATGATTATTTGCAGTCAGTATGGGTCTATCACCACCTATACCAGCCTCCTAAGCAAGTGTCAGACCTCAGCTCTTCAAAATAAGCTTTGAAAATGAGAGAAAGACATCAAAAAATAATGTAACTCTGTTTCTTCACTTTCTCTCACTTTTGCCTGCGGGACCGCACCCTTTGTTCATATTACCTGCATACTTATACGCTCTATCTGTAAAGGGGAGGGTGCGTACCCCTGTGAAAGTCAAAAGGCGCAATTTTTATCTTAAAAAACTCACTTTGGGTTAATTCTAGATGATTCTAGAAGGAATTTGACGTGGATTGTTCACTCCAAGGTGGTTCATGCATCCCAAAAGAGAAGGAGCTAATCCCTTGTTAGGAGGAGCTATCCCTTTGAAGGAGGATTCTATCCCTTTGAAGGACGACCTAGTAACTACCCTCCATTGCACTATAAATTGAGGCATGGGGTTAGTGGCTAGGGAGGTTAGAAGCTGAATTTTGAGGGTAAATGCTAGTGAAATCAATACTTCCTATTTGAGCTTAAGAGGAGAGATCACATACCTTTTTGGCTTCATTGGGGAGTGAGTGAAGCTTGTCAAAGTAGAGGAGACTTCTTGTTGGACCGGAGGAGCTTGTATAGTGTCAAGGCAAAGGTTGTAAAGTTCTTCTTCTTTTGAATTAATACAATCAGGCTAATTTTTCTCAACAAGTATCTCATGTTATTTGTTTCATGAACTCCTTGACTTTCATGTTAAATATGTTTTATAATACTAGTTATTCAGGTGATATTTAATCGTTTGCCTTGTTTGTGTTTGCAGTTTTGCGACAAAGGAACTCACTTGAATCAAAGGAGCGAAGGCATCCCCAAACTTGCGTTGGACATAAGGTAGGCCTTAAACACACTTGTTTGCCATTATTTATAAAAGCACATTTAGAGAAAGATAGTGTCTGGTTGGTTTGCTTTTCATTAGGTCTTCTTTAGATTTTAGGAAGGTCTATCTTGTCCGCAAGATCGACTCATTCCGCGTGACAAAATGGCGAATCCGCTAGGGACTTGATTGTTTTCCTTCTTTTTCTTTGACTTGAGAAACTTGCCTTTTTGTTTCTGTTTTTGGCTTGTTGAGTGTGGAATTGGGTAGATTTAGTGGATCTAGGTTTGTTTTTTACTTTTCATTATTTTTGTCGAAGTCCATAGTCTGTGCTTGTATCACAGTGCGTACCTGTACGCACTTTTACTTTGTGCACAGAGCGTACACGCACCTGTGTAAACTTTGAACCTGCGTACCCTGCTAAATTTTGAAAATTTTGAATTTTACTCTTTAAATTAGTTTTATGTTGATTTAGTAGTTGTTATCTTCTGCCCATACCTGCATGTGACTTGTTGAAAGCTTTCCTTGGTTTAATTTCATTGGCATTAGGGTTTTAGGTGAAATTCCTAGGAGTTTTTCTTGTTGGGTTTGATTTTCGATTTGGTTGTGTAGTGGCTCTGAGCTTAGAAGCTGTAGGGACTTCAGATCACCTTAGTGTCTACCAGCCTTCTTATGAGTCTGACCATTTATGAAATCTCCCCTTGTTGAGGAATCCGTTTTGAGTTTTCTCTTTACAAAACTTCAAAAGCTTGTGATTGAAAGTTTGGATTTTCATTTTCAAAAAGAAAACAAAATTGGTTGTTCTTGACTTATTTGTGATTCTGGACAAATTGGTCCTTGGTTTGCTTATAGCCAAGTAAAACATCCTTGAAAAGACATCTTGTGAGCTTTTACTTCAAATAGGTTTTCATAGTTTGTAGATCTTAAGTTTGCTTTATTCATAGTTTTCTCAAGATTTGCTTTAGTTATAGTTTTAAATGTTTTATAAAATATAAAAATCTCTTTTGAAAATGGTTTGTTTTCATAGCATTTGAAAATTTGAAGGAAAAGGGAAATTTTTGTGCAAAATAACTAGTTGTCTCGTTTTGAGTGCATTGGAACAAATACTCTTCTTTAGATTTGTTTGTTAAGAAAGATTTGTGTTTACAAGTATTTGCATTCTCCAACTCTTTCCTAGCTAGAAGTTCATTGAAGAGAAAAGCTTTCTTCCTCATCTTAAGTGCATTTTTGTAGTGATTTTGAGTCGAGTCTACACCATAAGTTTCATCTCCATCACCTTTTGACTTAATCAAAAACCACTAAAAATCACGCTTAATATAAAATCAATCTAGCAATTTTTTTGTTTCTAGGGCTCTGATACACCAATATAGCTTAGGCTAGTGTCTTGGAGTAGGGAGTAATTAACTCTCTAAGATAGTAAAACAAACAAGTAGTTTTATCTTGTGGTAGGAGAAATCCAATTGTTGCATTTATGCTCTGGGAAAGCTTCTCTTAAAGGAGAAGCACGAGATCGTGTCCGAACCAGTGTGGGAATCAATCCTTCCTCATTGGGAACGATGCCAGATATTCACGTATTACAAATGGTAAACCTCAGATTATTGTCAAGGAGCTTGGGGTCACTTGTTGGTAAACCTCGGATTATGTCGAGGAGCCTTCAAGGGGATTGAGCTTGCTACTCTGCCCTTGCATGCGTATCGGATCGTAGACTGTTCCCCTAGGTATATTTGTTTCTGTTGGTAACCTTAGTGACCATATTCTCTAGGATTCTTCCTAAGGTGATGGTAGCAGGAAGATCCCACTGTACCTGGAGCAGACGTCGGCTAGACTCACTTGGAATTTCTGGGGGGTTCTCTTCACTCGAGACGGTTAAGTGGAGAAACTTGTGCTAGCCTATTCATTAAGCAAGTTGCCGGGGTAACTGTTCCAACCGCTATTTCTGTATCGAACTCTGCGACGTTGGATTTAATCACCAACTAGTGTTTTCGGTCCGGAAAGTTATTGTTTGTGTGTGGTTTGACTCCTAGATTTGATAGCACGTGTTAATTTGTTTGTTTTTACTTTTAGAGACCATAGGTGTGAATTGTGAATTTGAATTGTTAGGTGTGAATTGTGAATTGTTAATTTTAGTTTTAAATTGTTAATGGCAAATGCTCCGGAATTTATCAACCTAGGAACCCATCCTAATGAGAATCCTAGTATTTTTCCTTACTTTGGAAATGTTGGTCCTCCTTACATGGCTACTTTGTCATTACCCGGATTTACAATAGGTTTACCAATATGGTTATTTTCAACTTCGTTGGCCCAAAATACTCCAATTGTGTAGAAATTTTGAATAATTTAACACATATTCAACAGAGATTATCCTGATCATGTACTATTGCGGAAAACATACACAATACATAAGCTCCTCTACGTTGATCATCAAATAGCAGCATCAATAACAATAAAACATCAAGAGCATTCACACATTAACACAGTATGTATCCCGGGGAAAGCATCTCGCTAAAAACCCCAACTATCTGTATATTAATGATTGAGTCATGTAACATTACAAAGTACAATGCTTATCACAAGCAATCCAGTACCAGCTCCCCTGTTACACACAATACAGCTCAGATCTGAATCAATCACTGGCTCAAATCTCTTCCGTTGCTTGCCTGCCTCCGCTGCTCAATACCTGCACAAGAACCGGTGATAATTC